>PVJX010001657.1:0-152944 GCA_004027295.1 Dolichotis patagonum
AACTCTAGCACTTAATGTTCGCCCTGCTAGATGTTGGACTTGCTTTGTTCCCAATGCTTTATATTCCCCCGTTTGTAACTTTTGGAATGGTGATGTTTATTTTGTGCCTTTGCATTTCAGAAATGTTTAACCTTGTTTCGCTTGCACAGGGGGTTACAGTTAAGAGTTTGCCATAGATATTGGAGGAGACTTGGGACTTGGACTTCTCAGCAATGCTGAAAATGTTAGGACTTTGGCAACTCTTGGAGATGGACTAAATGTCTTTTATATAAAGGTAATACATGAGTCTCTAGGGGCCAGGGATGGAATGTCATGGTTTATTTCGGTGGCCCCCAGGCCTCATGTATTTGCATTGTACATTTGTGACTGGTTCATTGTCTACTGTTTGGATTGATGGTGTCAGTGCTACACCCTCCTAGGGGGTGGAGCCAGGATGTGATGTAATGGCAGGAAGAAGGAGTGTCTCTCTCTTTTCTGCCTTGCTGTTTGCAGCTGCCGTGAACTGTGGCCCCGCCATGCCACCCTGCCTTGGAGCCAACTGAGTATGGACTGAAACCTCCAAAAACTGTAAGAAATAAACCTTTGCTTTCCCAACTTTGGGCATCAGGTATTTTGTCTCAGCAATGAGTAAAAAGTAACTAAGACATTCTCCCTGCCTCCCTTTTCTTTTTCTTGTCCTTTTAATTCAGAAGACCTGGAAGCTTCCAGTTCCTACATATAGGCCTAAATCTAAAATAAAGAGGGGGATAATAGTAGAGGGGAAAGCCTTGTGTTCCTTGTACCTCACAGTAACAAAGGTTTGGAAATCTTATTTGAATGAGGTACTGTTTTAGTTACTTTTGTCTCCTGCTGAAAGACAAAAAACCCAACACCCAAAGTTAAAGGAGAAAAGGTTTATTAGCTCACAGTTTGTGGTTGTTTTGACCGGCTCCAAGGCAGGATGGCACAGGACAGAGGGGCAACTGTTCCTGGCAGTGGAAGACAGCAAAAGCAAAAGAAAAACAGAGAGAGGAGAAGAGACAAGCCCCTTTCTGTCCTTTATACTGTATCCAGTCTACTGGGATTAGGGCAGTGTTAATCCAGTAATTGGATTGATGATGCAGCAATCACCCACCCTTAATCCCAGCACCTTTAATCCTAGCATTGAACCATGAATCAATCACAAATTCTAGATTCAGTTACTTTTGAAAAAGCCTCATCTGAAAGTACATGAGGCTTTGGGGAGATATCTAGACACAAACCATAACAGGTACACTAAGAAAACAACCAAATTATCAAGAAACCAGATATAATAATGGGTATCCTAGAAGGTGGACTATGTTAGCCTGAGTTCCAAGATGGACCCCCAAGACACCTACCACTTGGTATAGCCAGCCATTCTGTATCAATCTGTGAATGTGTGTGCGATCTATTAAGTATGATGAACTATTTCATGATTATCTTACATTGTATAGCAAAACATTTTAGAGGTGTAACTAAAGTCCTAATCAGTTGATTATGCATTAATCTAATGGGGGATTATTCTGTATGAACCTGACCTAATAAAGAGACCCCTTAAGGAGAGAAGACATAAGAAGCAAGAAAAGATGCTCTTCTGTTAGTTTTGAGGGGGGAAAAAAAAAAAAAAACCAACCAGAGGGGCTTAGTCCAGTAACTGCAAGGAACTGACTGCCAATCACCAGGACAAACTTGGAAGGGAATCCCAAACTCTAAGATCATTGCAGACTAACACTCTAACACTATAGTACATTTGTTATAAAATGAGTAGTAACATGTTAGATTTCCATAATGGTGTGGTTTTCCCCTTGAGATAACATTAAAATTTTTGCTTTAGCATCACTACAGTAAGCCTTTAAATTCAAGATTACTGCAAAGTACAAGTATAGTCACTACAGAAGTGCTTCTTAGAGCTCCGTGTAGAATCACAATTTTTTTTGTTTAAAATGTGAAGAAACTTACATAGCAAGTTCTGTTTAAACATTTTAAACTTGTCCTAGATTAGATTTTAACGCACATAAGAAGCTCTCAAACCTACAGAATTTCAAGTAACTTGCAGTGGTAATTTGTTCTATTTCTCTTAGGTGACTGATTCCAAATCATGCAAAATTAAGACTCTTCATCAGAGGAATTGTATATACATTACTTCTTCAAAAAGTATAAATATGTATGTGTATCTACATATGCCTATATGTGGAGATATACCTACTAATATGAATACATACAATATACACACACAATTTTCCACACTACATTAGCCATCTTTCTTAATCTAGAGAAATAGTTACATGACTCTTACTACTGGTTTCTAAGTTGTCTGTTGCTAAACAACGTATCTGAAATAGCAGAAATCTTATTTGTTTCCATTATTTTTCTACATGCTGGTCACTCCTACCAAGTAGTTACTCTTAAATTTTCTAAATTCCTTTTTCAAAAAAATTCAGCAAACATTTACAGATTCCTGACAAACAAACTAATCCGTTCCAAAGATTTCACTAGGATCACTTCCCTGTCCTGCTTAGCTATTGCCCTCTTAGTCACCACTGTTCTTCTCTATACACTCTCCTTCTAAAGGAGTCCAACTTCTTTTTTTCTTTTCCCTCACCTCCCATCCATTTTTTAATACTCCCTGCAACCTACTAAAATCCCCCACTGCCGTCTTAAATAAGTCCAGTCTCATTATTCCTGATGCCATTTTGCATCACTGAGTTTTGTCACCGCTGATTATTCCTTGAAATACTCTTTTTGGTTTTCTAACATTATTAGGACTTTAAAGCATACTGTTTTCCCTCCCTCCCTCCCTTCTTTTCCTTTGTATATTGGGAAGTGAAAGCAGGGCCTTTGCACTGAGCCATAACTCTAACCCTTTAAAGAAAATGGGTTGTTTTTGTTTTTTCTTTTCTTTCTTTTTTTTTTTTTGTGACAGGCTTTTGCTGAATTGATCAGATATACAAATCTCCCCAATTTCAAATAAAATTACCTTTCCCTCTCAAAACTTCTTTTTCTTACTCCATTTTTCTCACAGTTAACATTTTCAAACTAGGAATCTATCAGTAATCATTTGCTCCTTCCAATTTCTTACTCATTTCCTTGTTATGAAAAACCTGTACTTCTACTGAACAAACATCTCTCAATTTCCCCCTCATTCCCTTTTTCATTGCTTTCACTTAGATCCACAAGATCTAGTCTTAAAATATAGTATATTAATAAAAATCTGAGATACAGTAAGACCAAAAGATTAGATGAATGCCATTGAAGAGATGGTTACCCACAGGCTGCAAGAGAAATGGGAATGCCACATCACACAGGGGCACACAGAGGGAATTCTGGCAGAGGGAAGAGCGGGAAATGTGAACAGGAACCTTCACTGCGGTTTCCATGGAAGGGAAGGGGTACGCAAAGTTAGGACTGGCGAGTGAGAATAATTTCACGAGTCTCTGAAACACAGTGGCTTTCTCTAGAGATCTAGAAACTGGTGCTGAGGTAATAAGTACAGGTGAACTTTGGACCAGAGTGTGAAAGCCTGAATAAGGAGATGGTTAGGTATTAGTTCTGGACTGCTGGCTGCATTTGAAAAATGCACTCAGAGAAGCTGATTATCACTAGGAATTACCTTACACTGGGAGGGGCAGTCCCTTCAGGGGAAGCACGGCCCCAGATATCACAGCAATGGAAGACAGAAAATAAGACATGGTTATACACATCTGTCAGATGAAGCACCATAATAATATTGTAATATACTTCCCTATTATGACACTGTCTTTCTACAAATGATCTTACCAAAAGCTACAACTAATCACCTAAAAATCTTACGGGACTGTCCTAGTACCTATAAAATGAAACCCAAAAGTTTGTTTTTTCCAGTCAAAATCATTAAATAGCCTATGTTCTTTTGCATTCCCTTCTCCTATCTTGCCCTACGAATCAAACTGAATGAAAACAAATTAATTCTATCACTAACATATCATTTTCAATTTTCTCTTCTAATTCTTTATTAAGTATACATTTCATTTTTCCATACTTTTAGTTAAAATATAACTAAGTTTTATCTTATATTTCAATTAATTTTCTAATATAAATTTTGGAATGTCAATATAGTTTTTTCGTACTTGCCTTTTAATGCCAAAAATCTTTGCAGTAAGTGAGCCTACCACATATCACCAAATCATCCATTATACTTTAAATACTAAGACTGTTTCAAAGGTTAAAATGAGGTTTCTGTAACCCTATTCTATCTTCTTTTCTTCAAATTATTTGTAAATAATCCTAAATGTTAATACTTGATCAAACAGAATAAATATATTTTTGGCTCTTGATCCCAAATGTCCAAATGCTTTCTATTCTACTAGATATTTATTCAATGTTTACATATATTTCTTTATATTCTGAAATAGTACTAATTGTACTGCGACTCTATAGAGGTTGTTCTAAATTACGTATTAGGAAACTGAGGTTCAAGGGGATTCAATCCCTTGCCTCAGGTCAAACAGCAACAGTTTCAGGTGCAGGTTATAACTCTGCTGGCACAACTCTCAACATGCTCGTATTTTTCCAGTCTCTGTTTGTTTTTAGAAAGACAGTAACAATATTTGCTCTTTTACATATTCAAGATAATAATCAAATCCTTTAGAAGTCTCAAAAATAACCAATGCCGTCTAGATTCCATCAAATATTTAAAGCCTTTTAGTGCTCTCAGTGGTAACATTTGACCATTTATATCTATATTAGTAGGGTGATATCAGCTGCTATGACAGATAAACCTGGAAGTACTGGAATGTAAGAGGGTTTTTCTTTTTCATTCTAACATAATACAATGTTGGTGTTCAGTAGGGTGGCCTTCCACAGGACGACTTAAATCTGAAACTAGTCTCTGATACGTCTTCTTTAACTGTGACTATCAAAGAAAATGAGAGTTAATGGTTAAGTACCTTTGGTATTGATGACTGATCTATGTGGCTGGAATCTTTTGTCACTTAAAATATAAACTTGGGCTAGGTAATTAAATCTACACATGGCTGGGGATTTAGCTCAGTGAAATAAGCACCTGCTTGGCAAATGCGAGGTCATGAGTTCGATTCCCAGTACAAAAATAAATAAATAAATCTACACAAGTTTCATCTTAATTCTCTAATAATACTTAACTCTTAGATTGCTGGAAGATTTAATAATATAATGCCTGTTAAGCACTTTAAAAGCCTGGCAATTACTAGCTGATCAATAAATCTAAGCTCTTTTACCTAGTACTTAAGAAGTCATATGTCATTTATTTTTATACACATAATTTCCTTTATCACATAAAGCAGAAGTTTTTTTAAGTTTAAAAAACTAAAAACATACTAGTGCTTTGCCCCATATTCAGTGGTATTATATTCTGAAATTTCTAGTACAATAAAAGTTTAAAAAACATTTTTAAAAAAGCAATAAACAAGATAAAAGGAAACAGGACATAGACTGAGGTAGATTAAATAAATAAGACTCTGAATTCTGAAGTTCTCTTCAGAAGCCTCCCGAGAAGCAGAAGTGTATTCTCTACTCATTTTTTTCAGTTGAAGCAAAAAAGTCAACCAGTTTTAATATCCTGTCTTCTCAATATAATTTGAAGAAATTACTAATTATTGTTATTGTATTGCTATCATGATGTTACGAAAAAAAATCTCTGTAAAGTAAAACAAGCGAACACTATACCTAGTTACACATGTGGCATGTTCTGGACCGTAGCATGCATAGCAGGCTGATTTAAAAGGTTCACAACACATTTATTTATATTAATTTACAGAGCAGTTTCTATCTTTGCAGAATGGGATATCTAGTCTAGGATTTGATTTTATCCCAGTCACAGCCTATTCTGTTAGCCCACTGTAGTCACGAAGGCTGATAAAAGACATTAGATTCTTGGATCAGATCCAAAACTTCTTGGCACAGTAACACAAGTACTACCAGTATGTAGTTCCATGGGCCCCAACAGGTGCTGTTCATACAATGGGCATGTTACAGTTGAGGACCACTGAACATGGGTACTCTAATAATTTACAGTAAGCAGTAACAAGTCTGCCCTTGGCAAACACTTTACCTCTCATGTTTCCTTGCTATAGATACAACCATTAGAAATAGTCTGGGTAAAGAATAGTCAGGATTTTATCATTTTTGGCAAAGTTAGTAAAGGTCTTACCTTTTTGGCCAAGCCAGTGCAGGGGTGCTCCAAGGGGCCAGGAAGATTGGATATTGATGGAGAAGAAAAAAGGATTATCTTTGTAATTTCCTATGCATAAAAATTGATAAAGCAATGTAAGCTCAAATTAAGCTGAACTTTTCATCAGGAAAAACAAAACTCAAAGGAGAGATTGGACTACGGTGGTGGCAATGAATGAGAGATTAAAGGATGGTGAGAAATATTTTAAAGAAAATTTTACAAGTTTGCGAAAAACAACTATTATCTTAAAATGTGTATTTTTATTTCAAATGTTTATGTCTTCTGACTCGGGTAGAAAAATTAAACTGAAATACAAACAATATACCCATAGTCTTCGTAAGGTAAGTGTTTTAGTTTTTATTCCCTTATTAATTTGATTCTATCATTTTTATTTACAGACATGACATTTGTTCCAGATAGTCAGTTCTTTTGACAACAATTACTGAAATGAATTATGCAGGAAAAATAAAATTCTAAGTATTATTTTCCTCAAAATATCTTAGAAAACAGGGAAATTATTATTTACAAGTATGGTCTTCACATTATCACATAAGCATCAAATAAACAGGGGAGAGAAAGTCAAAAATGAAAAAAATTTCAGTGAAGCAAAGCAAGCATTATAGAGTGCTCACTGTACTATTTTTGTTAAGCTAGGCAAAACACCTTTGAAAACATGTCCCACAAGAATATATACCTAGAAATTAGTAACAAAAAAGCTGGCAGTAATGAAACAGAGTTAAATACATCTGAGGATACTGACCTTCTGAATCTCAGTCTCATTGTGAGCAAAGGTAATTTTCATTAAATTCAGGGAGAGATGTATTTGCACTAAGCTGCAGGAAAGCTGCCGACATGCACACTAAAGCACAAAGGATTCCCTAGTAGATTACACAGTCATTTTCATCTATGTGCATTAGAGTGAATATGTTAAATAACTTATAATTCTAGTCAATGTACTCACATTGCAATTTATGTGTGCATCATGAGACAACATTAGGGAATTAACAATAAATAATTATTGACTCTTACTTTATAATGCCACATTTTAACAAGCAAAATAAAATTTACTATATGTTGATGTCTCATTATACCTGGCATGTAATTTATTTCTCTGTTGGAGTTGAGTTTATCAACTGTTTCTGTCCATGCAGAGAAAATGTTCCTACCTAAGAAACCAATACAAGAACACAGGTGGGTAGCTAGAAAGCTTAATTGAAAGTCTAAGTTAGGCTGTCACTTTGATTCAAAGAAAAGGACCCCGTTGTACCATTTCTTATTCAACTACAAAAAATCTGACAGTTAATTATATACTTATTAGTATAGAGTGTATCAACATACAGAGTAACAAAATATACTAATATACAACATACTGCAAAAGGGACCTATGATAGCACTTATCATTAATCTTAGTGATATCTCAAAGTAAACTATATTGAAAAGCTACATATAAAAATATTTCTTGAATTTCGTGAACTTCAAATAATATAGTAGTAATTATTACAAAATGATTGTTCTTTCAACAGTTATTGGCAGCAAATCAATTCAGGTAGCTATATCTAACATAGTTATCACATTATTGGTGCTTAATTGATTGCCAAATAAAATATATACCATTATAGTAATTATAACGAAAGTTGTATATTATTTTCCAAATTTCCAAAGGAAAAAATTTCCTTCTGAATATCTGAAGTCAAGGTATGCAGATCTTACTCTACAAAATATTTATCATTGAGAAAATAAAAGGAAGCCTTTCAAAAATTATCAATAATGATGATGATGGTGAAGATTTACTGTGACCAAGATATTGTCAATATTACATGTTATATGTCATCTTCATAATAGTTCAATGAGATAAGTATTGATCTCCATTTTGTATCAAGCAAATTGAGGCTTACAGGGGTGTAAAATAAACTATTTTAGATCATCCAGCTTGTTAGTGGAGGAACCAGAATTCCAACCCAAGAAATCTGATGTCACAGACTCAATATTAACCTCTCAGAGGACAGGATCCATCTGCTCTAGGACACAGGAAAGCACGATTCTCTATGACCAAACTGGAACTGATACACAAATATGTTCACAAAACACTTAAGTACATGAGAGCATCAGGGTAACATAAAGATACTAACAATGAAACATAAAGATACTAATACTAAAGTAATACGCTTCCAAAATCCATTTCTTTTTGCTATAATTTGCCAAAGGAGAAAAAATCCCTCATATTAGACATTTGAAAAACTACATCTGAAAGCCCTATACTTTAAAAGTTGGAAATTCACCAGACATTTGATTAAATCTTTTACAAAGATTTTCCTCCACCCCTAAAACTGAAAATCTATTAACTTCTGTTTCCAAAACTACTTCCACTAAAAAGTAAATACCAGCAACTTCTGGTATTTTTCATGGTATGGAAAAAAATATATCCTTTGAACTTCATATTTTAACAGCTTCCTGGACAAGACTCAATTAAGAAAATCCAATGCTTACACACTTTATAGGGCAAGCTGATGCAAACGCCTGTGAAAAAAAATGAACCCTGAAAAAAGTCAAACAATGGGGTTGATTCTGTTCTGAAATATGTAAGTCCACTATAACTGATTTTTGAAGACATAAAGTTATGTAAACACAAGACTCAAGGGCACAAGTACTAGAAGCAAAAGAAAACAATGAAGCTGATCAATTCTCAATCATAAGACCCAATGTTATTTAGACCAACTTCAATTATTAACATACTGATGAAAGCAAATGAAAAGAAGAAATCAGCACTCATTCTACAGTCTTTATATTCTGAATAACCCAGGCTTCCTTCATTTCATCTAATTTTAGTTATGCTTTTTTTCTTAGTGATAACCTAAAAACTTAATACGAATGGAGAATAGCTTTTCAATTTCAGATGTTGATTTCAGTATCTCTCTTAGGAGTGTGACCTATTTTACAGCTCTACTTTTTGCAACATGCAATCTGACTTCAAAAGAGGCTTTATGGATCATGAATACAGCAGACAGGAAGATGCTCTTTTTCCACAGCACTGTCTATGAAGAAAACACAGATAACTTTAACGAGACTGTATTCACTGCTATCAAGATAATAAAGGCTACTGATCTTTAAGGTAGGAAGAACCACCCAACCAATCCATTAAGTACTGTTGACCACAGCTTAGGAAGTTCAAAAAGCTGTCTTAGAGTTCATCCATGGAAGGTTTTGCTAAGAAGATTCAAGTTCATTCCTTTCACACTTGCAAACCTGATCATTCTTCCACTTTAAACTTTTATGTGCAGTATCTATTCATTTGACAAAACTTACTTTAGAAGTACACACTGAGAACATGTACTTATGTTGTCTCCCAATCTAAAGTATTTGAGATCCGTCACTCAGCTTTTCATTTTTTTTTTTTAAATTGGAGGTAATGAGGATTGAACCCAGTTCCTTGAGCATGGTAAGTCAGTGATCTATCACAGAGCTATATCACCAGTCCTCAGTACTTTTTCTTCTTAGCACAATAGGTTAGATAGATGTGTACAAATCCTAATACACACACACACACACACACATACACAGATAAATCTTTGAGACGAGAAAAATAAAGTTAAATGTCAAATGTTCTCTATGTGCCAGATTAGTGCTTGAATCTTTTCAACCTTCACAATCATTGATTCTACTTATTATTTTAATCTGTTATTTAGATGTTCTGTACCCATTTTACAGCGGGCAACATTTACCTGAATGTGAAAACAACCTTTAATTTTGGGCACTTTCAACCATATTATATTATCTCCAAGTACTGGAGACATTACAGAAGCACAGGGCATCTTAGAAAAACTGAAGGGCCTTACAGATTATCCACAGAGTTTCAGGGTCAGGTGCATAGGGGTAAAGTGGAATTAATGCTGATTGATGTAATTCAGTTAGAAGATTTTTCTATACTCTCTCTTCCTGACATCTTCAAAATTTCTGCATTTTTCCAAATCAGAGATATTACATTTATCTTCATTAGCAATTATCCGAGGTCCCTCCCATTTCCAAGATTCTGGGATTTTACTATGTGAGGCTCCATCTTTTAAGTTTTAATACTCAGTGTCCTCTTTGCTTTAGAGAAAAGCAACACTTTGTTTTAATGAGAAGAAACTTGAATCCTGTCTCCACTTTGTTATGGAAGGCATGTTTCAAGAAAGTACATGATGACAATGACAACAGAAAGATGATTTATATAGTCAGTGCAGATGACATGAGGAAATCAAAAATAAAGACAGGGGCATAAAAATGCAACAAAAGAGGCAACAAGAAGTACAGCAATAAGGCAAAGAGCTCTTTCTACCGGTATAATAATTTAAACATTTAACTAAGATTTTTTTCTTTCAAGTAGTCCTTTGGAATGCTATCCAGCAGTTTTGAGACTTGCATCCATAGTTTTAGTTGCGATGCAGATCTTTGTGCTTGCATAATAAAATTTATTTCTGGAAATATACACATATTTGCACTAAAAAAGTTAGTGCATTCAGGCATTTATACCATATTATAAATGTCTAATTTAAAATAATAACCTGGCATATGATAATAAGGTCATTTTCATATGGTATGTAAGGTGGCTCCAAAGGTAATCAAATTATTCTGAATTTCAAAATATTTTGATCAATATTTTGATGATACTGATGTATTTATGACTCTGAGAATTTGCCAAAAACTAAGTATTATGCTATAAAATACTAAAAACAATTTTCATCAGTATCTTATACAACTGACAGGAATAAGGTCACCCTTGAAATACTACAGCTGAATTAGAAAAGAATATATAACATAATACCCAAGTATCCACTACAAGACCTGGGCTGGGGAGGTCACAAGTAGTGAAGGCAAAAAGCAACGCATTACCTTTCACTGAAACAGAGCCCACAGGAATGATGACTAACTGACGGGAAATAATTGCTGCTGACAGAGTAGGCTGGTCTACAGCTACAAGGAATGGAGTTGCTTTTTGTATTTAAAAGGTCAGAACCGATGGCAAAAGTAGCAAACAGATCCCTTGACTACAAATTATAAATATCACATGAATTCAGTAAAGAAAATGCTTTTGATTCAACATACACCTATGTCTCCAAGATTTCTACCTACCTTATCTTCTAGTAGATTTAGTGTTTCAGTGTTAATGTTTAGGTCTTTGATCCATTTAGACTTTAGTTTTGTGCATGGTGATAGGCATGGATCTAGTTTCAGTTTTCTGCATGTGGAGAGGCAATTTTTCCAACATCATTTATTAAAGAGGCTATCCTTCCTCCAGTGAACATGTTTAGCCCCTTTGTCATAGGTGGCTGAGTGTCTTTGTACCTATATTTGTATTTTCTAATCTGTTCCATTGATCCTCAGGTCTTGGAAATCAGTATGGAGAATTCTCAGAAGACTAGGAGTGGAAGCTCCATTCAACCCAGATATTCCCCTCCTGAGTATTTCCCCAGAAGAACCGAAAAGTTCGTATCACAGTGATATATGT
This sequence comes from Dolichotis patagonum, assembly GCA_004027295.1. Lineage (NCBI taxonomy): Eukaryota > Metazoa > Chordata > Mammalia > Rodentia > Caviidae > Dolichotis > Dolichotis patagonum. The sequence continues at coordinate 11,673 of PVJX010001657.1, forward strand.
GCACCCATGTTCATAGCAGCACAATTTGTATTAGCTAAATCTTGGAAACAACCAAGATGCCCATCAACTGCAGAGTGGATGAAAAAAATGTGGTGTTTTTATACAATGGAATATTACTCAGCTATAAAAAAGGATGATCTTGAGGCCTTCATAGGGAAATGGGGACAACTTGAGACTATCCTCATTAGTGAAATAAGTAAGAATCATATTTATAAATATCACATTGTTTCTCTAGTGTAAAAAGTACTAAGAACTGTAGGAATAATAAAACCCAAAATGTGTAATTGCTACTGTAAAAAAGAGAGGAAAAGAAAGTGCTCTAAAGGATATAACTGCATGTGTGTTTAAGTGTGTAAGACAGATGTCCATATTACTGTTCTGTTGAGCAGAACCGTAACAGGCTCATTGTTTGAATGTGTACTTTGTATGTTTTAGCTTTGTAACTTGAACAACTATTTCCAATGATGACGGTATGTAACTTATCAAGTGGCGATTTCTTAGTATTTTTGTTTTTGTTTTACTGTGGTTGTTGTTGTTTTTTTTTTCTTTCCCCTTCGGAATTCTGTATTGTTGCTATCCTCTTTCTGTTTTTTTTTTTTCCCTCTTTCTTCTTCTCTTTAAATAAAAAATTAAAAAATAAAAAATAAAAAGAAAGAAAATTGAAAAAAATAAATGTGTGATTGTTAATTTGAGTGTCACCATGAATGGACAGAGGGATATATCTTAACAAACATGACGTATAAATTAGATAGTATGTCAGATGGTATGAAATGATAGGGAGGAAAAAGAGATCAAGGAAGGAGAACAGAAAGTGAAAGAGTTCTAAAACTTCAAGTAGCATGGAGAGACATTAGTATATAAGCAAAGACACAAGGCAAGTGAGGGATCAAGTTGTGTGGATATTAGGAATGTAGCAGATTATTTCTTTCTCTTCTGGCCTCATCAAACTTCCCTGAAATGTTGACTTAGGGCGTGGGATGCTCAGATCTACGAAATATGAGGTTATTTGGGGAGTGTCATATCTAAGAAGAACCTTTAAATGTACTTGCTAGTTTGATGTTGTCTCTTCTTGAGTTTTTACTCTCTACTAAGGAAACTACATATGCAGTCAGTCACCTGATCTTCAACAAGATTTATGAAGCTGAACCTAGCCAATTCCAGAACTGCCACTGCCAACCTGTCACTGTTAATTAATATAATTTCTTGAGATCTGGGGATTGCTTGTCGGGGTAGTACAGAGTACTAAACACATTCTGGTAAGAGGGAGCAGAAAACGCATTGACTCTAAGGCAGAAGTGCACTTAACCTACATAAGAAACAGAAGCCAGCAAAATGGCAAGGAATAAATGGGAGGCAGAGTCTGTGGCAGTGAGAAGAAAGCTGATTCAGACGTCATCACCCTGGACAGGCTAAAGACAAGAGGTTCCAGGTAAGACAAATGACAGAGAGCTCTGAGAGAATACTGGGGAATAAACTGAAAGTGTAAATACAGAAGCACCCCTATCCCATGGAAAGAATCCTGCTATTCACATGCACACATGCCCTCTGGCCTCCACCCTAAGCAGAAAATGTGTGGTATATTCTCTGTGAAAAGAGAATGGGAAGATACTGGGACTTGGAACCAGGCATAACAGAAGGCAGAGGTGAGATGGACAGTTAAAACAAAAATGAACTGTAGCTATAAAGAAAGAATCTATAACATCGGTATTGAGCAAAACATTTTAAAATTCCTCCTTTACAGTTACCTTTATAGACTCCTTGAAAACTATATAAAAATGATTTTATCATGTACCAGTCTTATTTTTAACTAGACAGTGTGAACTCAGTATATGTATCTAACTTCACCAGCAGTTTTCACTGCAAATAATGTGTATTTCCAGAAATAAATTTCATTCTGCAAAGATGAAGATCTGTATCACAGCTAAATTAAATATATAGTTACCCCAAGTAAGTAGTTAAAAGTATTAAGAGTAGCTGTTCCTGGAAAGGGAAATAGCGTGGAGACCTTACAATTTTTCATGGTAAGCCTTTTGGTAATATTTAATTTACTATGTAGTTAAATAAAATTTTTTAATTTAAAAATTGTCATCTGCCCATGTTTTCAGTGTCTAATGATTACATTCTCTGTGGGGAGTAGGTCCATGTGCAGGGAGGGCCTCTTGATTCTTTTTACTCCCATTCGTGACCTCTCCTTCTCTTCTCTCTCCATCTTTAATTCCCCTTACTCCTTCTCCTTTGCAAAAGATCCCACTTTTATTTTGACCTTAAATTATTTTGGTTTCTCATTAAATAATTTATGAAAGAATAAATATTTTAAAATGACATAATTCACTTTTGCAAAAGCTCCCATAAGCTCCATATTACCTGCTGGATATTTATGAAGTCTAGTAAAACACCCTGTTAATGTACCTGATGTAAGATAATAAGACTAATGGCAAAAATAAAAATTAAAAAAAAAACAAAACTAAGGGCAAAAGCAATTATATGTGATACAGTGATCAACGAAAATCTTTTACCTTTAGACACAGATTTAGCTAATTTCTAAATCTCAATAGCTCTTTCAAACTTTGTATTGTTCTCTTCATCTAACATTTCTTTCACTGCGTGTAACAGATTAAGATTGATCATCAGTATGACTGTGCTAATCAAATCACTCTAATAAACATAGAATCATAGTATTATTCCTGAACTTAAGATACCTGTATTATTTGGCTCTAACTACCTAAGTAAGAAAAACATTTGCTTGATATAACTTGTCTTGAGGCGATAAGAGTGGATCAAATCATCCTATGACCAATGCTATGTCTTTCTCTTTACTTTTCACATATGTACACAATACATGTTGATCACTCTAAAAAATTAAATAAAATCTAAACAAATAAAATCTCTCCAACTCTATCTACCCAGAAATGATATGGTTATCACTTACCATATGTTCTTTCAGACTTTTCTCATTCAAATATAACTGCAAATATACTAAATAGAAACACACTGCACTCTATGCCAAGCCACCCTGCCTTGGAGCCAGCTGATTATGGACTGAGGCCACTGTTTTGTGAGCTGAATAAACCTTTCCTTCCTTCAAAAAAAAAAAAAAACTGCATTCTTGTATAATGTATTTTTCCACTTAACATATCCTATATTCTTTTAGTAATTATTGAAGGTCATTTATATCTAAATCTATAGCTTCAAAAATTATTAAACTATGTAATTTATTTAATCAATGCCCCACTGTAATGGTCATTAGATTTTCATATTTTCTTTCGCCATATATATACACATATACAAATTTCTTACTTAGAATGAATTCCTAGAAATCCAAATTAACATTGCTAAATTAAGTGATACAGGTTTGAAAGTTTTAAACACATATTGCTAAACGGTACTTCTTAAAGGGTTCATCTGTTAACATTCGTATGAGAACTGTATAACAGTGATATTAAGAACCTTTAAAAATCTGCCAATGTGAGAAAAAAATATATTTCACTGTGGTTTTATTTCAGTTTTATTGATCATTGATAATGTTGAGCATCTTCTTCGTGGTTCTTAGTTACTCATGTCTCTTCCAAATTTTTAATTTTCTATTGTGTCTTTTATTGATTTATAAAAGGTTTTTATACACTAAGAGTATAAACCCTCTGTCATACTTGCAAACAACTCATTTGCCTCTTTCTATAGCTTCTTTTTAGGTAGCTCTCTGGGTAGAGAAAATATAATGCTTTCTTTCAATACAGGAAGCTACTGTGAATAGAGCAAATGTAGATACCACTGACTTGTACCTTTGATGATTAGTAAGTGAAACATATGACTGAGCATGGCTGCTGTGTTAACCTAGGCCTGCTGATATGTCTAAATTAAGGCAGCGGTCACTCCTTTCCTATCGCTCCATTTTTTCCTAGTCCAAAACCTACTTGGCATCATGTCAGCATAAATCATAAAGCAGAGACCAGAAAAGGAAAAGGGGAAAAAAGCAGATTTTAAGTACGGCTTCACTAATAAAAATTTTAAAAAATCTGTAGGACTAGCATGATAATTATTTTAAGGCTATACTAGCTTGCACTCTGGCCTATAAGGTAAAAAGACAATGATTGAGATTGGGAGGCAGAAGAAAAGGGAGAATATAGAAGTCAAGAGCAATACTACATATGCAAAGTTTACATTATAAATAAAGTCAGTTATAATCATGCAAACTTCTCTTAAGTTTTACTATAACTGGAAAAACTAATGTTCAAGACAGTCTTTGGAATGTAATTCTACTCCCTACCTTCACAGTATTTACTTAATAATTCACTGATCAACTGCTAAATTTTACAGAAGCTCATTTTATTAGCTCATAGTTACTCAAGTATTTAATTCCTAGATTCTATACTTCCTATAGCAGCTTCAGATACAGACCAGAGCAACTTCTGACACTCAGGAACAATATTTTGATGATCATGTAAACCAGAAGTCATATAAATGCCTTACGTAAAAAATTATCTTTCACTCTTGGATTCTCGCCTTCTATTTTAAAAGGTGCATGATGGAAAAAAATCTTTTCTAAGTTGTCCTTTACAAATATATAGATACTTTGTGATGATGCCTGCCACCCAAAGTTTATGCATACAACATTATTACAGTCTTTAAAAATTTAAAGAAAAAACGTATCTTGAGAGATTAGTGAGTACTGTATTTAATAGTTGGGAATCTGGCCAATGGTTGGGCCTAACAATTTTTCTATTAGACAGTAAACTCTATTAAACTGCATATCCTATCACAGTAGTCTGTTTCTGTTAGTTCCTCCTAAGTGCTGTGAGCAATGATAGTTCTAGCACTTAAGTAGTTGTCTTGATAAATTTGCTTTGCAAGCACACTTTTTACTTACCCCACTTATTTGTTTTGACTTTGGGGCAAGTAATGAAAATGATGGGAAAAGAATGCAGTAATGGGTAGTGCTGACACAGACTTAACGAAGGGAATCAAGAGACAAGAGAGGAAAGGTTTCCCTTTTTAGTGCTTCTCTGACTTTATACTGCCAGCCTAATGCATGGATCATGCTAGTGTATGGTAGGCAGCTTCTCACTGAAAGTAACACAGACCTGGGATAAAATACCCTACAGTCTCGCATCCTGTGATACTGAGAAAGCCATTAGTTTGCTGGAACTCCTGTGAGATTAGATGTGCCATCTGAAATGTGGGATCAATACTTCACAGCCTAATTGTGAAAATTAAATGCTCAAGTATATTTTGCAACCAAGACTTTAACATGTACATTCTTATTACCCTACCTATTCAGAATGAATTCAGTAGCCTCCAGTTTTAAGGGCATAGTTCAGATCACATTGGCTTAAACAATCTGTCATCCATTTATTTTCAGAACAGTGGTGTTATTATCAAGTCAAGTAATTTCACAGTTTTGTCATTTTTTATGAATAGTGAGTGACCACAGTCAGAGAGTAAATTACCTTACTTTCAAGGCTATTTTGTAATTATATTATGAAATACCTACAAGTTCAGGTAAGTGCTTAATCTAAATTAACTATTAGCTCTTTGAGCAAACTTGCCTAATGAAAACCTGCACAGATGCTGCTTCATAAGCCATACCATGCATTATATTAAAATCTAAGATTTAAAATGTCTCTTTAAAAAAAGTCCTAACAAAAATAATTCAATAAAATTTAAGAGCACATAGGAAGCCACTAAAAAAGCTAATGGAAGGAAATTTTTAGGAATATTTTGCCCAATTTGATACCATCTCAGTGAAACATAATTAGAGAAATCAGAAGAGATCATGACACTGAGCCTGGAGAAGAGCATAAATATTCCACAATGTGTACAGAATTCTCAAGAAGTGAGAAGTGATGAGGAGCAGTTTTCCTAATAGGCCTTAATTTCCAAGCTAAATTTAATGTGTGTCAATTATCATCAACATCAAAAACACTTACATCTGGGGTGCCTTACTTGACATTAGAGACACTGCATGAATCAGCACCTTCATTCCAAGAAGACTATGTCTTAGATATAGTTTGTCCCCACAAACTGGAGCTGAAAGCCTCAACTCTCATGACTAGAAGGTATTATGTGGTAATGACATTACCACCCCCACATACCCTCTATTTAATTTTGAACAGGAAAAGCCTTATACGCACTGATGCCTACATGGCTTCAAATTATTTCTTTACTTCTCAGGACCTACATTTTCATTATTCAACAATTCACATATCAACGATACTCACTGAGATTTCTTTTGTGGAGGAGTTACATGTGCAGGGCTCTTTGAAATTCCTATGTAATCTATAGAGATCTATGTTTAAATGTCTACCTGGGATTGCTTTTCTATAAAAAAGAATAAAACTGATAGATTGATAGAACTGGCATCTGTGTCTAATTGTATTAGAAGCATAAAATTGCTGCCTGTTTTTTTTTTTTTTATAAAAAAGTCAGGTTGTCTATGAATAGTCCTTTAATACTAGAAATGTAATTCCAGAGTTCAGCGCCTGTTTGAAATGATTAGGGAAATTGCCGCTTGTATGAACATTCAATTTCATACCTTTAACCACTAAAATGCTACATGAAACAGTGTATTTTTAAAAAAATTATTTAAAAAGGTATTAAAAGATGTATTTAAATTCAAATTCTCTAGGATTTTATTGTTACTTAGCATAGCACACTAAAAGAAAATTTCCAGTATTTAGTATGGCTGAAAATAGAATAGCTGTGAGTACACAGTTCCCAATGTACTTTAGTATAAAGAGAAACTGCTTTGGAAAATTCAGAGTTCAAAAGATTTGTCAATTATTTAATGTTACAAAGTCTACATTTTTTTTCTTGTCATCATGTGTTCTACAATATAGCTCATTAGCTATATAGCTCAAAATACAGAAAATATTCAAGATGTGATTGAACCAAGTTTCAAAATTGGTCATTATCTATTAATGATTTTAGCTATTTACTGTGTGCAACAAAAATTTCTTCCAGCCACCCTAGGAATTGTTTACTATACTAACACATGTGGCCTGAAATTTGTCCTCTTTCAGACTTTTATGATAAATCTGGAAGCAAATTCAGCAGGAGCTGCTCTGAGAAAATAAGCAGTCATGCTTACATTTTAAGTTTCTACTGTGAATAGGTAAGACAGATTTTTAATGAAGCTGCAATGCAGAAAGAAAACAAAGTAAATAAAAGCAAGTAGCTGTGTATGGCACTAAAATTTACAATGACTCTAACAAGCAGAAATCAATCAAATCTCTCACTAGAACGATCTCTATTTTCTTCCAAAACACCAAATCACTTGAGCTGAAAGACAACAAAATACTAATCCAAGATACACATCAACTAATTAGAGGCTGATTTTCTACAACAGGGGAAAACAGTCCCTTTTTACAGGTACCTAAAGTCATTTCTTTTCTTTCAGAAAAATGTTCTTTTCAAGAGACTTGACTACATTTCTGTATATCATTTATGTGAAAAGGGAGGTAGGCTAGGCAGGCAAAATAACCTTCTAGTTTCTAAATAAATGAACTCTGTTTAAAAGGGCAGCACTAATTCACTACTTTAATACTGGCTTCCATTAAACTGGCATAGTAATATTAAGCCACCTCAAACTACTGGCAAAAACATGGCTAAACCAGTGTGACTGGCCCCTTTACAAAAAAAAAAGGGCTGGACATATGCACAAACTTTAATTCCATCGTGCAATAAGAAAATGCTGAATAAATTAACTTTTTAAAAGGGCCATTATACCTTAGTTCCTCATTACAGATCTCATTACAGATTGTCTTTATAATGCTCACCTGACAGTATCATGTAAAATGCTTAGCTTCTAAGGTCAGTCTAAATAAGAGAACAATTCTCCTATTTATAGCAAAGGATGAACTTTTCTCATTTAGATGTTTAAGCAGCTAACCTCTGAGTTTAATGTAATTAGGGAAGGGATATTCAATTTACAGTATCCACAAGTAATGATAATTAAATTGATCCAAAAAAGCTGTTGGTAAGCATAAGATACCTTTGTAATTACATCCGTTTTCAAAATGACTTTAGTACTGTGAACTTGAAGCATTTCAGCAAATGAAGGCCAATACACATAAAACGAAAACTACAGTAGCTTAAAAGCTAGGCTGTTTAACATAATGAGCAGCACTACCAGAGGGAAATCTCAAAAACGTTCTATAACTCACCACGACAGCCTATGTTTTCTCCTTTCCTCTCACAAACATCCATTAAAAATATGTAAGATAGTCTTCATGTTTCACCAAATAAATTCTTCATTACTGTAATCATTTTTTTCAATTTTAAAGGAAACTAACCAGTCTCCTCAGTTCTCTCTTATTAAAGTGGCTGATCACTTCTGTGTTTATTTGAAAGAACAGATGAGAGCTATGAATATGAAACCATTTTCCCCCAGAGTCCTGAAGATTAGCTAGGTCAGCATTCCACCAGGACCAAGGTGAAAAATAAACAAATAACCATGTTCACAGCAGCTGCAGCGATCAGTCTCTGGAAAATTATTCAGGCATTATGAGAAAGACGATATTAAATGCTGCCACTTGCAGCTTCACGGCTCTCTGAATATTCGCATCAGAAAAGGATGAGCACTTAAGGGGTATCATCAGAGAGCTCACCCATCTGAGCATCTTCCATTAAGTTTTTGCCTTAAAGGAGGAAGGAGGGAACCTCTGCCTGACAGGCAAAAGGTTTGTCATAATTCATTAATATCACAGCTTTGCTCAGGTTTCCTTCAATGAGGAAGGCAAGAAGCCTATGAAAAAGTGCTGAGCACAGAACTTCTTCAAAGATGCTGCTGCAATAAACTTGGTACTTCTTGGTCCTATTGCACTAGAGGCTAAAGACCTTCAACAGTAAGTACTTCCTGTGAGGAAGGTGATCTAATAAGCATCATCTCACTACTGTATCAACCAACAATTTCTACTCAAATCTCAAAGGGTAGGATAAGTGAAATATTTTAAAATGTTGCCAAAATACCAAAGTCAAAAAGGTTCTAGTGCTACTGTAAAGTAAAACACAAATACAATGAATTAAATCGTATTTGGAAAAGATTACTGGTCCTAAAATATGGCAGAAATTTAGATAACAAAATCCTCAATATCGCTGTTTCTTTTGACATAAAATAATTTTAAGGGATCATACAGAAACACCATTTTTAAATTATTTCAATTAAACAAGTTAACAATATACAATGAATTATCAAATGAAAATCTTTTAGTAATAATAGTCATCTATTTTTCCAACACAATATCACATACAGATGTCTTCTCAGTTTTCTCTCCCAGTTAGTTCCCTGTTTAACCCACTAAAGAACCTATCTATAATGTGGCTAGGTATTTATTGTTTTCATTTATATGGTAAAAGATAAGAAATTAGAAAACTTAAGAATAATAGGCCCATATGCCAATTGGCAGAAAAATGTACAACTAGTCATAACAACAGTAGCAGCAAATGGGAAATCTTATAAGAACCTGTATTCCAATTTTATTAATTTTACTTTATTTTAAAAGGTAATTAAAAATTATCTGTTCTGTTAAACTAAACAATGAAAATGGTGGTAATATATTTTTGAACATCAATATCATTTTTACAATACTAGGTAAACATGAGCTTGGGTTAGTGAACCAATAATAGAATTTTTCATAATTGTTATTAACTTTATTTTAAACTAACTTTGAATATGATAATACCTATTGTTTAAGGCACATAAAATCAAGACTTAGCATTAATGTATATAGTGATCTTAAAATGAAGGTACAATCTGACTGAACAGGAATCAATAATGGTATTTAACAGGAATCAATAATGGTATTTAATGACTTCACGAGGAAAATAAATGACCCTCACACCCTTAATGGATTAATGTGAGTTATGAGCAACACAACATAACATAATGCTGACACAGTCTCACTCAACGTGGTATCACTTTTCATATGAGCCCCTTAAAGCCTTATCAAAGGAAATTGTGTTTTAATGCTATTTCGGGTGTCATTTTTGAGAGGATTTTTACAATCCCATTTCATAAAGCATAAAGCATGTTCTAAATTGTTACAAGGAGCTTCTGTTATTGGCACATGTATGAGGGTACCCTTTGAAAGCTTTCCAACAAAATGAAATCCTAAATACATCAAAAGGATAACAATTTGTAATATTATTCATACAACTAATTTATTGTCCTTATGTTCTCTAAATGCATACTTCCTTAACGTTACTTTTAAAATGTTCTTTTTCCCCCATAAGAAATAAACCCAAGCTACATATATGCATCTTAGCCAGTTTCACAACATAAAACACAAATGCTTCAAAGACGCTTAAAAACTGTTTATGAAAGCATACCAAAAGTAGATTCAGCAAGAAGTTGACATGCAGCTATTAATTTGTAAAATTGTTAAATTTTCTAAGTTTACACAAGGAAGATTTTTCTTTCCATCTAATAATTAACTATCCTTAAATAGGAAAAATGTTGTAACCCCACTTATATAAGCCCTTCCTCTTCCTTTCAATTCCTGAATACTTAACCTTACGGTATCATCTGCACATAGTGTCTTTTGACTGTTAAAAAATATGCTGATAATGATAAAATAAAAATTTTGTCAGTGTCCAATACTTTGCAAAGATTTTAATTCCTATCAAGTATTTGAAACCAGTATCAATGGGAATAGCCATGACATCTTGAAGCTGTAATTCAGTTTATTATTTTCTGCAGCATAATTTATAATTCATCTCTAACTGATTCAGCAGTCACTGAGCAAAACTTCCAGTAACCTCTCAAAAGATTTGGCACAAATAAGAAGTTCAGAATTGGAACAAATATGCAACAACGGACAGAAGCTACTACAGTTATTTCTAAAAATAGCAGGGCTTCAGGCTTTCATTGGTTTAGGATTTTCAAAAAACAAAACTGAAAAAAATCCTAAGATAGAACCAGGAAACTGTAGCTAAAGATTCCTGACTGACATGAATATTACTTCCTTTATCCCAAAGGATATAATAACTTCTCAAGCAAACGTAGCATCATAATTAGCTATAATTGACTTTGTCTTTTAATTTTTAAGACAATCTATAAATTATGGATTGTTGTGTCAACTGGAAGACAGTTTTTGTCACCATACCATATATCCCATTATTATAATCAAAACCAAGTTGCTTAACAGGATTACTCTGCAGTCTGCTACACTTTAAAATCACTTTAGGAAACGTGAGCTTATATTACTGAACATATTGCATAATTTGAACATATGCTGTCATAAATCTGATGTGGCTTCAAATACTTCAAAAATGTGTCGTACCATTAGGAATTAACGGAGGAATATTAGGAATGCAAGTTTATAGCGATCCTACCCTGATTGTCTCCTCTTTCGAGAACCACACTATTTTGCTGCCTCTTTTCTGTTCTGTACTCTGCTTCCAGCCTATCTTCTTCCTTCTGCTCAGCACACCTGCTGGTAGATGCAGTCCACTGCCATTCCTCTGACATTAATGGAATGCTGGTATGAACCTATTCTTCTCAGCTACTCAGCAGGTGTACTTTACCTGGAACATTGGGAATCAGTGGAGCAACAGAAAGGGAAGGATTTATTTCTCTCTTTCCAATTACTGTTCTGCATCCCAATCCTTTCCTCCTTACTTTACACAAATGTCCACGGCAGCACCTGCTGACAGTGTAATGCAATACTAGTACAAATTTCCCCATGTCCAAAGTAGATTCTGTAGGTGTCCCACATTAAAATCCATGGTCAAGTGTTTAAAGCTAATAAAAAGTACACCAGTGAGATTCCTTATAATCTACTGAATATAATTCACACTTATAGGACTGAAGAGAAATAATATTATTTTTCCAACATTTTGAAAATTTCAGTGTAATCCTTTAGTCAATTTAAAAATACCACCTACCACCATCACCATCACAACATTAACATAATACAGTTTTGAAGATAATTTTTTGTCTTAAAGTTTACTTTGTTAATTAAAAACATAAACCACATTATGTTCAAAGAAAAAACTCATTATAAATGTTTATTTGTAAAACAGTACTTAAAAAACAAGTGGTTTCCTAAGCATCAATACCGAGATCAGTAAAATTTAAAGTTCTCATTGATTTACTAGTGTGCTCGGAAATAGAAGAAAGTGTCACACACACATGCATACATTAAATTCTGTTTTTTTCTCAAAGTTGTTCCTTTTATCTATCGTGTGCACTACCCTGGAAAATTACGAGGAAAGATGTGAAAAACATACGTAAGCATAAAGCAGACACTGCAGTGGGAAAAGGGGTTCAGATATCAGGCTTGCTGCTCAGCATCAATGTTTAGTGCTGCTGCTCCAGGGCCCAGCCAACAAGCTAAGCTCAAGAGGATGGAAAGGCAGTGGTCAAGGAGACCCTTTAGTTTGTACTAATGTACCCAGAAATAATTTCAAGGACCCTGTCACTCACAAAGGCATGTATTTAAAGAATTCAAGCAATTCTTTAGCATAACTAAAATAGGTGATAGTGATACTTAGCTTCAAACAACAATTTAAGCATAGCATGTTACATTTATCTTTCCACAAATTAGAAGTGGTAGCTAACAGTATGTCAATGTTTTCCCTGTTTTCTTACATCATTACATACCACCCATAACATGGTACACCTTTGGTGAGCTCTTCAGAAAGCCTAGCATAGAAGAGTACTGGGGAATGCTATTAGCCAGTTTCTCATTCCAACGCAAAGACAGAGAAAGAGAAAGAGGGAGGGAGGAGGGGGATGAGGGGACACAGAGAGAGAGAGACAGAGACAGAGACAGACAAAGAGAAAAGATAGTTTTAACCACTTTTTAGTCCAATTATTTAAATATCAGATAAGCAAAACTTACATATATTTTCATTAATTTGTACACAGTAATATAACAGGAAATACATAAAGGACAATTTTATCAAACTTACTCAATACAAGACTCAACTGGTTGAAATGATATACTGAGCCCTAGCGAAGCTCAGTATAGTTAGTACATAAATAAACGAGCTGCCTAAGTGACGCTCAGGGTAAACTGTTCAAAGCACTTCATGTGATTAAAGACGCTAAACTTAACCAGAGAGAAACCAAAGTAACTCTTACTAATCTCAGGTTGTTTTCATGACTAAACATGACAAAAATAAAGTTGTATCTCTGAAGAGCACTCATTTATTAATGAAATGTCTGAATATTTATAAGTGCTAAAAAAGGATTTAAAAGTGCTCAAGATATTTTATAAAGCAATATAATAACTACAAAGATAACAGAGCAGATGCCAATGATTTATAATACTTTCATTGTCAGTCTGGTGGTCAGGAATTTACAGAGGAACAGCCTGAGGATTAAAGAACCATACTTGTGCTATGTGGTAGACTCTTATGCTCACCAATCATCTGTTACACAAGAATGCAAATAGGAAAATAGCATATTAGTTTCTAAGTAGGAGAGGTGGCTTTGGTGAGTAGCCTCCAAATAATAGTGTGAGAAGCTACTACCAGGAAAACCAAACCATCTCAGAATTTATGCTGCCATGAGCAACTGGGTTAGGTAACATCCTATATAGGATGCATAAATAGAAAACAAATAAATAAATGTGATGGGAAAGAAGATGAGATTAAGACTGGGTGTGGTGGCATATGCCATAACACCAGCACTCTTAGAGGCTGAGGCGGGAGGGTTGCCATGAGTTCAAGGTCAGCCTGAACTTCCTAGTGAAACCCTGTCTCAAAAAAAAAAGAAAAAAAGATGAGATTTACTAAAAATGAAGGTCATTATTATTACCCACATTGTGCAATGGGGAAAACGTATCTTGAAATTTCACCCAGCTAGCACTCTACATTTGTCCTTTGCAAACTGAAATTGTATCAACAAATAAGAATACACAAAGCTGGGGAAAAGGGAAACAAGTAGTGGCTGCAGTCTTTCTAAACCAAGTTTTAATAATGATGCATGAACTTAAATGCTTTGCACTTTTAAAATATGTGTAGTATTTGTTACATTGGAAGCTAAAGGGTTTTTTAAAAACTGGGACATTAAAGTGCATTTAGTCTAACTTTTCTACTTTACAGAAAAAAAAAAAAGAGCTTGTCCCAGGTTTGCGTAGCTAGTTGTGCAGAACCAAGTCACCCTCCCCTGCACAGCATATTTTATAGCTTTCAGACTCATTAATGCTTGTGATGCATTGCTATAATTACCTTCTTCAATGACATTTCATTGCTACAGGAAAATAAAAATTCTTCATTGAATTAGGGGTTCTGCATGATCTAATCTCACACTTTTTACCAGGGTCAAACCTGATCGCTGAACCTTCCTGCTAGGTGCGTCATCTCAGTCGTGGAATACTCTTCTCCCTTTTCTAAGTGTCTAAATCATTCACGGCTTTGAAATACGTCTCGACTAAACTCTTTCCTGATCTTAGATGAGTGTTACTGTTTTCTCAAGCAGAATTTGGTCTTTGCTTCTCTTACACATTTTATCGTTTTTAAACTTTATGTTATATTATTTATATGTTTGAGCTTCCCTACTAGACTGTAACTCGTATTAAGGCAACATACATTCAGTCGCTACCCATTAGTCAGGGAAAATTTTTTAAAAAGATCAATCAGACCACTCTCTTTCTTTGTTGTTGTTGTTTTTGTTTTTTCCAGTACAGGGGGAATGAACCCAACCTTTGCATTGCGATAAATTTTTAAATTGTTTTTTAAATTTTAAGATAGGATTTCACTAAATCACTACATTGCTGAAGTTGGACCCAAATTTGTAATCCTACTACTCAGTCTTACACAGTGCTGGGATTATGGCCGGGCCCCATCATCCCCAGCCTCATGCCTTGTTTAACCCTAAACCGTTCACTAATACCTTCAATATCTTCAATGCTTTAGCCCTGTGCTACTTCTTCTACCTCTTTCCATGCCAATCACTGCCTTGCTTACTATTCTGCAGCCCCACTGGCCTCCTTGCTGACCTGTAACACTGACAAGTCTTTTCTTTATTACAAGCTTTAACACACGCTACTCCCTCCTATTCTGAATGCACTTTTCTCTGACTTTGCTTGACTGGCCCATTCACATCTTGCAGCTCAAATGTCACATCCTCAGAGAGGCATTCCCTGACCACATATCCAAAGATGACCCACACCCTACCCTCCTGTCACTCTCCATTACTTGTCTGTTTAACACCACTGATCTCATGCACCTCCATTATCATGGTTTATTACTCCTTGTGTAATTACTGCTTTATTATTTGATTCTAGCAATATAATAGGTTCTATTATGGTTGGAGCTTGCCTGCCTTTGTTCACTGGTAAGTTACCAAATAACTAGCACAGAGTAGGCAGCCAGACTCTGTTGAATAAATAAATCTATGAATTTCTCTCATCAATTCTTACTACTCTTAACATTGTGTTTCATATACATCATTGCTGGCAATAAGCATTTGTTTAAGAAAGAATGTTAATTGGATTAGTTTCTTATCTAGCAGTGCATTTTTATAACGTATAGTTCCTAGAAAAT
This sequence comes from Dolichotis patagonum, assembly GCA_004027295.1. Taxonomy (NCBI): domain Eukaryota; kingdom Metazoa; phylum Chordata; class Mammalia; order Rodentia; family Caviidae; genus Dolichotis; species Dolichotis patagonum. The sequence continues at coordinate 27,162 of PVJX010001657.1, forward strand.
AGTTAATGATTAAAAACATTTGTCAAATTGCACAGAATTTTATAAATATGAAGATACAAAACAACATTAAGACAAAGTACTTTGAAAGTAGAAAGAAAGAAGGGGAGAAAGAGGAAAGAGTAGAAAGAGGGAAAAAGAGAAGTGAGCCAATGTTTTGCTTAGGGAGCATATATTGTTATCTTTACTGCAAAGCATTTTAGATAATTTGTAAGCGGTAAGCAAAGGTTTTGTGAAATTATGTTAGTCTGTTATATGCGAGGAGAAAACCATCAATCATTCCAACAGTATGATGTTCTTACTCCCACTTAACTCAATGAAGGTTGGTTTTTCTTTTTATTAAAGTCTAAATATTTTATACATGCCCACTGTGTGACTTGGCATATTTCTCCAACTCTGTAAATCTACATGAACCCTAAATGTTTAATTTACTACTAAAATAACCAAAGGCTATTTCACAGTTCTTAAAAAGATATAATACTGGTAATACTGGTTTGGAAACTCTACTATAAACCATTTTAAGTCACAGTAATACTTTCTGAGTAAAAATAATTGAGCTGGGCATGGTAGCTCCTGTCTGTAATTCCAGCTACTCAAGGTCGTAAGTTGGAGGTCATGACAGCAGAGTATATAATCATTTTTCAGAAAGAAACAAAATCACTGAAAGATGAAAAGAATACAAAATGATCTTTTAACTACTAAATAACATTTATGTAACTAATAGTCATGTAAAAGTGAAAAATGAGGCAGCAAGATTGCAAGTTTAAGACTAGCCTGGACTATACAGTAAGCCCTTTCCTCTAAAGCAAAAACAAAAGAAAAAGATTGAAAAATGAAGGTTAAAGGGACGCTCAGTGGTATAATCCCTGCCTACCACACATAAGGCTTTGGATTTGATCCCTAGTATCCAAAACAAGTGAAAATGAATCTTTTTTTTTCTTTCAGTAGTTGCAAAATTATCTTTAGGCTCAATTCCTTCTTTTTTTCATCTCTTGCGATCTTTCTTTCTTCATCACCTTCTTATACTGATTTCTGTTCTTCAATTTTTTAGAACTTTTAAATTATTAACGCTTTCTGGTTTTATATGCACATGCAAATTATATTACATAAATTTCTTTATATAGTCTGTATTTTAGACTGATCAATTAAAATAAAAACCTTCCTCTTGAGATAGTTTCTATCTTAGTATTCTAAGACACTAAACTCTTCCACAGTACTTAACCTATCTCTGACATCTTTCCCTAGTATGTGGCACTGACGTATTTCTTACTTCCCTTTGAAGCTGTGATTTTCTTCCTTTATTTGGTTCCTGAATTTGATTCAATATAGTTTCATAAACGGAATACAAATAGAGGCATGGCAATGCTCTCTAGCATTATGTTCAGTGTCATTATTCATATGCAGAATAGATTTATGTATGTGGGTAACTTAACAATTCAAAAAATTAAAGGTCTTTATTTCTCCTTTTTACAATACCACCAGAAGAGCTCTCTTTTATACTGGAAGTTAAACAGACCAAAACACATTTTTGTTTTCACTTCTATGTTTTAGAATCCTCTTTTGGGCAGACTGCTACTATTCTAGTATCATCAAGCCCATACTCACTTCTGTCTACTTACCTCTGTTCTCTGAAGCCAAACTATTTCAATAATGAACTTCAAGCTGTAAATTCTGTTTCTTTGTGGTTGGAAACATTTTCCCTCCTGTCAACTATCCACATGTTTTAGATCTGTTAGTCATTAACTGGAAGCAATTAATCATTATTATTCTTGCCATTACATTTTCCATCTTAGCCACAATACACTCAGTTTCTCATCATCTCAAAGAATCTGTTCTCCACTCACTTCAAACCTTAGTTTAAAACTTATTTCATCAATATATAGTTTCATATCAGTCTGTCATATTCTAGAATTTGCTTTATTTGCCCAATCACTTAGAGGTTCTGTTTATAGTATAATAAAAACATTACTGCATTTCATAAATATTTATAGAACACCTACTATGTGTACCCACTAGCCCTGAATATAAATGCTTAAATAATTCCTTGGATCTCAATTTAAAAATTTATCAAGCCTTTATCATTTATTTTACATATATTCAACTTTTTGAAGGTAGAGAAAAGTTTCATTTTACATGCTGTAAAACATAAATGTACAGCCAATACAAACAGCATAAAATGGGGCACTTACAAAATGGCATTAGCCTATCCGTTTTTTCCAGAGGTATGCTTCATAAGTACACTAAGATTACAAATAGTAAAACCAGAACCTCTATTAATTTTATTGCCTGTACCAAAGGAACATTATTTTGCATTATGAAAATGAAATTACTCTGTTATTCTTTCTCAAAACTGCAGTTTTTGAACTGCAGAAGATTGCTGTATAACAGTTAAATATAGTTAATCCACTCTTTATGTTAATTGAAAGTAAAGATAAGGAGACTAAGAAGGTAAGACACAAAACAATAATAAAAACTACTACTTCAAATTAAAAAGCACTTTACATTTTATTAGAAGCTCTCAGTACAGATACTCTGGCATCAGATAAAAGAAACATGAAATTATATTATGACACTGGTTTATAACAGCTATAAAAAGGGCTCTCTACAGCTGATTCTTTTCTGTATTGCACTGCACACCCCAATGACTCTTCAATTTCTACAAACCATGTTCAAGAATTAAAGGAAATGTGCACTATGGCGTTTCCTTAACATTGCTGACACTCAGGACAAAGTCAGGACACACGTAAGGTGTGGTACAGATGATTACACAGGAGAAAATGAAATGCGAGTGCCTGAGCTTGACAGTGAAATACAATTTTGTTTGTTTTGTTTTGCCTACAATTTAACCTTTTCCTTGCTTACATAACTAACCAACTGAAGACCTAAAGGGACTAGACTTGTCTTGAAACCATTTTAGAAATTTCGGTTTCCTTATGGACAAGTCAGTGCCTATCAAGTACCATCTATATTAAAGTAGATTCTCTAAAACAAGCCTGGAACTCAATTGGATCACCATTAGGCACTTGGCTGAATAGGTAAAACAACCCAGATTAGAACTGCTCTTTTGAATAAAAGTGCAGCATGTAAAGTTCTTGTAATGCTGCATTTTCCACTGGCTTTTATGATCCTAGGTTCTACAAGAAATATTTATTACCAAGATTTTTGCTAATTTATTTTGATTAGTGTAATTCTTTTTGACAGTAACTTTTCATTGTATAAAAATATAACTGAATATAATTTACTAGTGGCTGCGAAGCAAAGACTCTATGTTCTTCCTTCCTCAAGTGGAGGTGTCTTGACTCAGTGAAGCCATCTCTGGGCAGTTAATAATACAAAAAGACCCCCGTTTGCAATGATTCAACTTACAGGTTTTTAAATTTGCAATGTACTTTGAATTTTGAATTTTTCCCAGGCTTGTGACATACAGCACAATCCTCTCGTGATGCTGGGCAACAGCAGCAAGCAGCAGCTCCCAAAGAGTCAGTCCCATGATCACAAAGGCAAAACAATGACGATTCATGTGTTGTGTTGCTAAGTTATGCTCAGTAGGTCAGGTGCACTACACGCATTGTCAACTGACAGTATTTTAACCTACAATGAGTTTACTGAGAAGTAACTAGGCAATAAAGCCAGGAACTTCTGTAGTTTCTTGCTCTTCCAAATTCCATAGATCACTTATTATAGCAGCTAATGTTTCCCACAGGAATGTCCCACCAAAAATTATTATTATCAATATTATTATTGAAGATGGGACGTGACAAAGAAGGAACAGTTTTTTCAATTTTTTTAAAAGTTCACTAAACCCCAGAAAAAAGCCTGAACATCTACTGTTGCTTATAAAGTCCTATGTGAGTCTGCTCTTGCACCACGTGCTGTAATAACTTTAATCTCTGTGCAGTTCTCCCATATTCAGGTCAGGCTTCAGTTCTGTGTGTATACTCCCTGAGACACATGTCCCCAGTAATGCCATTTTATTGCTCAGGTCTCAGCTTAATACTAACTCTGTGTAGTTCCTGAAGGTCGGTTAGTCACCTATTTTCTGTGTTCCTACTAAATCCTGTATTAACACTGTCATAACTCCTGTCACTTCTGAATATTTCCTGTTTACTTGCCTATATTTATGAAACCTTTAAAGCAGGGATTTTCTATCTTAGCAATGTATCCCAATGACTCATACAGTAAATATCAGCAGTTGATCAGCAAAAACAACAATGAAACTTTTGTTGTTCAATTTAAATTTTAAAAAATTTTTCAAAATCCCCTGAAAGTTACATCAAATTTCTATCCCACATTTTCTGTCTTTATGTTCACTGTTTGCTAGTTTAGAACAAATCAATTAAGGAAAATTCAGTAAAACTCTAGTGAAACAAAATTATTTATAGTAACTTGATTAAACTTATTGCTTGGTTAGGACAGAAATTAGGTATGATGGCATGTTGAACTTACAGTACAATAATTTCTGTTTCAGAGTATGAAGAAAAATAATTTTGAAATCATCCAAAATGTTCATTTTTTGGCCATACTCCCAAAACTGTTATACAGATTTAACGGAATCAAAATACCATTGACATACCTCACAGATCTAGAGAAAACACTCCTAAAATTCATTTGGAAACAGAAGAAACCTAGAATAGCAAAGGCAATTCTGGGAAATAAAGACAAGGCAGGAGGCATCTCAATTCCTGACTTGAAACTGTACTACCAAGCTACAGTGATAAAATCAGCATGGTACTGGCAAAGAAATAGACCCGAGGATCAATGGAATAGATTAGAAGATGCAAGTATAAGTACAAAGACACTCAGCCACCTGATATTTGACAAAGGAGCTAAACATGATCACTGGAAGGATAGCCTCTTTAATAAATGGTGTTGGAAAAACTGGCTCTCCACATGCAGAAGACTGAAACTAGATCCATGCCTATCACCATGCACAAAACTAAAGTCTAAATGGATCAAAGACCTAAACATTAAAACAGAAACACTAAATCTACGGGAAGATAGGGTAGGTAGAAGTCTTGGAGACATAGGGGTAGGCAGAGAATTCATGAACAAAAAGCAAACTGCACAGGAAACACTTCAGAGAATCAACAACTGGGATCTCAAATCATTGAAATGTTTCTGTACTTCAAAAGAAATCATCAGCAGAGTGAAAAGAAAACCCAAAGAATGGGAAAGAATTTTAGCCAGCAACCCCTCAGACAAAGGACTTATATCAAGAACATATAAAGAACTGAAAAACATCAAGCCCCCCAAATTCAAAGACCCTCTCCAAAAATAGGCATCCGAGATAAACACACAGTTCTCAGATAAAGATATACATATGGCAAATAAATACATGAAGAAATGTTCACCATCACTGGTCATTCGAGAAATGCAAATTAAAACAACACTGAGATTTCATCTCACCCCTGAAAGAATGGCTGCCATCAAGAAATCAACTGAGAACAAATTTTTGGCGAGGCTGCGGGAAAAAGGAACACTGCTCCACTGTTGGTGGGAGTGTAGACTGGAGTAACCACTATGGAAATCAATATGGAAAATTCTCAGAAGACTAGGACTGGAAGCTCCATTCAACCCAGATATTCCCCTCCTGGGTATTTTCCCAGAAAAACTGAAAAGGTCATATCACAGTGATATATGTGCACCCATGTTCATAGCAGCACAATTTGTAATAGCTAAATCTTGGAAACAACCAAGATGCCCATCAACTGCAGAGTGGATGAAAAAGATGTGGTATTTTTATACAATGGAGTATTATTTGGCTATGAAGAAGGATGATCTTGAGGCCTTCGTAGGGAAATGCAGACAATTTGAGACTATCCTCATTAGTGAAATAAATAAGAATCGTATTTATAAATATCGCATTGTCTCTCTAGTGTAAAAAGTAATAAGAACTATAGGAATAATAAAACCCAAAATGTGTAATTGCTACTGTAAAAAAGAGAGGAAAAGAGGGTGCTCTAAAGGATATAATTGTATGTATGTTTAAGTGTGTAAGATGAATGACCATATTACTGTTTTTGTTAGATCATGGAGCAGAACTGTTAACAGTCTCATTGTTTGTGTACTTTGTATGTTTTAACTTTGTAACTTGAACAACTATTTCCAAGATGACAGTAGGTAAGTTATCAAGTAATGATTTCTTAGTATATTTTGTTCTTTTCTTTTTTTTCCTTGGAATTTTATATTGTTGCAACCCTTTTTTCTATTTTGTTTGTTTTGCTTTTAAATAAAATTTTAAAAAATGTTCATTTCTATAATGTTACCATTAGGCTAAGAGAACACTACAGTCTTATTTTTAAAATTAATCAGTTAGGCCAGGGATATAGCTCAATGCACAGCGCCTGTCTGGTAAACACAAGGTTGTGAGTTTGATTCCTAGGACTACAAAAAAAATTAACCAGTTAATACTGCTTAGATGAAACAGTAAGAATTACCTCTTATCTTATACTTTGGTGTTATATTTTTATGAGAAAAAATGTAACACATACATTTGCTTCTCCTAAAAATATTCATGTGGTTGGTGTTGTAAAAGAAATTTACACATCCATTACCAAAACTACTGATTACTTATTAGGTCACAGTTTTCTCACTGTCTTCAGGGAACATATGCACATGTAAAATAAACTGCTCTTGAATGTGTTTGAATTGATATGGAAAAAAGAATATTTAAAATAAAGTAAGCATCTTTTAAAGTTAAAATTAAATGCTTAAAATTTCTGATTTGTCTTAAAATATGAGACATTTGTGGCAGGTACATAATTTGCTAATATATATTAAATGATAATATTTATATTATCAACTATAATGAACTTCTTAAAAACAGCTAATCTTGTCATGCAATTCCTTAAATAATTCAAACAACACAAACTCAAGTAGTTTTTCAAGATCATTAAACCACACAATTTCAATAACTAGAATAAGGACCAATTTGCACTATTTTAGTGTATTTGAAAATGGCTACCAAATTCAGAACAGGTACAATATGTTTTCTTTAATTCACCATTTTCTTTAAAAATCAGTATTTCCATAATCTCTTATGGCCTATAAAATGTTAATATTCTCAAATGTAGAAATAAGATAAAAATTATCCTTATTCAAAGGATGATTATATCAATTATCAAAAACTTTCTGTCATTTTCTCTATGCATTAAAAATCACCATATGGAACAAATAAGGTAAAATATCACAAGTTCCAAAAGTGAAAAACAGGCAAACAGAGCCTATAAAATTCTGTGGTATTATCCTTTTTTTGTTATGAGATTTTATTTTTACATAAAATAAACCAACAAAGAAGCAGTATGACAATATAACCTAAATCAGCGATGGTGAACCTTTTAGAGCTTTCAGTGATAAACAGCCCTCGGTGACACGTGTGCCAAAGGTTTGTCACCACTGACCTAAACCATAATCACGGAGCTCAAACTGCAGCTCTACAACTGACCAGCTGTGTAACCTCAGGCCAGCTAACCTCTTTTTTCTAAAAATTCAATTCTTGTAAAATGAGTGATAAAAAGCAGCGCCTGTTTTATAGGGTTGTTAGGATTAAATACATTAACCTATAAAGAATATTTGGAACAATGCTTAGCACTCATTTTAAGCTATCTGTTAAGACGCTATGGTAACTGCTGGAAATAAACTGCTAGTAAGAAAAATATGAACTTCTTAAGCATACTAGAAGATGTACTGCAAATCTTTCTATAATTATCTGCCTTTTCAGGTATAATTTCTTGTTGAGTTTTATGGATTGGCACGCTGCTCTTTTTAGTTTTAGTAGTGCTGTCACTAACTAGTAGAGACAATGGTCAAGTCACCTCCAGGACTGATGTCAAAACAACCTTTATATCAGAGAAACTGAACACCTGTATCATTTAAGTTTACTACATTATCTCTGTGATGACAAAGTAGCATCAAGTAATTGTTTTGTAACTGCCCGACAATATGACATAAAGGACTAGTATGAAGTAAGCATTCTTGATAAGTGTAGTGTTAAATGTACACACACATACTAATGTACATCTACTATTTATTCCTACTATCTACCTTTTCCACTGCAAAGACTTATTTATAAGCATGGAGATAATCACAGTGTTATTACTTCGCCTAAAAAGTCTTTACTATAGCTAAAGGAAGTAAATAATTTTGTATTTTTTGGAAATACATATATAACATGCATTAATGAGCCTGACTTTAAAGTATGAATGTGAAATTGTGATGTACTAATTTTTAGAAAACATATCTAAAGTATACAGAAGTATGTTTTGTTTCTCTGCATGCATTTCTAAAACAGCATGAAAAGCTGGGTAATATTCTTAGTTTGTATGAAATCCTTAAGTAATATACAGAAAGCTAAAGTAAGTCTAAAAATATTGAACTTAAAAATTAATCCAAATCCTAAACTACTGTAATTTATACCCTGTAGATATGCACTAGTAATTGCTTTCTTGGATCCTCTTTATTTCAATATAATGATCTCTTTAATACACTATATTATAAAGAAGCCAACCAATGGAAGAAAACTGTAAAAATAGATCATATTTCTGGGTAATATCTACCAATGGTTTCTGAAAAAGAAATGACATGAGAGTACATCTGAACAACGCAAATGTCTCACAGGTCATAACACCTATGGGTACACACTTCCACATATGTAAATGAAAATCATACTAAAGTTTCAAAAGATTAAGAAACATCCTTTATTTCCTCTCATTTTAACCTAAAGGTGAAGATTCTATGCCAAAATTTAGTTATACTGATAAATTCAACAATAATATGTACTCTTAAAATCAGTTAGTGGTGGTGCCTTCCACATTATATTCTGACAATGTTATTGGAGAAAAACAAAACTGAATACACCTGTTAATATGTTTATAAGAATATACAGTAGGGCTGGGGATTTAGCTCAGCGGCTTAAGCGCCTGCCTGGCAAACACGAGGTCGTGAGTTCGATCCCCGGTACCAAAAAAAAAAAAAAAAAAAAAAAAAAAAAAAAAAAAAAAAAAAAAAAAAAAAAAAAAAAAAAAAAAGCCAGCGTACATTCAGAAGCATTTTGTAACTAAACCATATATAATTATTGTAATAATAATTACACTCTCAATATTGGTAGTAAGTACTTCTAGTTCAGTATGACCAAATGAAAACTAATATATTTTATTTTTCACAAAAAAAAAATATATATATCTTTAAGACTACTATCTAATAGAATAAATACATAAACTATGGGCTTTGTTTTCAGGTTAGCAGAGAAATACTAAAGTACACATTTAATTTATATGGTATCTAAATATATTCAATTAATACATTGTACCTGAATTACTACAGTGTTGTGCACTGCACTAGAGAAATTGCTTCTAGAGTATATCACATTTTTCCTCCTCCAAAAATAATCAGAGAGGGGAAAAAAATGAACAACAAAAGCAAATACCATCTCTTAAATTTTTATGTAAACTCTAAAAATCATTGAATTACCATTCTAAGAAAATTTTACTTGTATTTTAGAGTAGGTAAACTACCTTTTAAAAGAAATAAAAATGTAAAATTGATGATTTACATAATATAATGTGTCTTTAATAAAAATATATTTGAAGGCTAAGGATAAACAAACAGGACCTATGCTTATTTTAGAAGAATTTCAGAAAAGTCAAAGTAAAGGAAAGTGAGAATAAAGTAGACACCTCATTTTATGGTTAGAAGTACAAGATAAAGAAAAATTATTTAAGTTTTAGATCTACATATGGGTTTTTGTTTTATTTATGCTTCTGCTTAAAACTTCAAAAATTAGTTTTTCAGTCTGGTTAATAATGAACTTAAATCATGCTTTAGAAAATCTTAACCTCTACTTTTCAGAGTCTATGGCAAAGGTCTTGTTATTACTTTGGCAAAATGAAAATTTTTAATTCAAAATCCAAGAAATATACAAGGTGATTATGTTTTTAGAAACAAAGAAAAGGGGCTCTTCAAAGAAACTAACAATTAATAGAAAGAAAAGGACATTTTCTAAGCCTTTCAAAATCAATAAAATGACTCCGCATACATCTCAAAATCACTCCCTGAATATTCAATTCTCTTTTCCCTGAAACAATTACCTAAAAATATGTCAGTTGAGACTGGATATATTAAAACCATATTTTAGGCATCGATCAAAAAATCATTTTGCATCTAGAAATCCATCACATAAATGCAAAGTTAAAATAAGGAGCTAACAACACTTCATAAAATGTGTTTTTCTAAAATGTAAAGAATACAAAAACTAAAAATGTAAAAGCTAAAATTATATAACCAATCATTCATTAAATAGCTTACTGCTGTTTTCCAAGATGCAAGTTTCCAAATACAATCAGAACCCAAATTTTAACTTTTCTTCTTTACCAACACTTACACACACACACACACACACACACACGGTTTTTAAAGCAAATTTGTTAGTATATTAGTTACTTAAGGCCTACTAAAAAACTGAATTAAAAAATATTTTCACACTTTGGAAAAGTAAAATTGTGATTCTGAAAAATATTTTAAAAACTGGTCTACCATACTTTCAAGACATTCTGTCAAACCACCATATCAACAGCTTTTTTCCATTCTCCCAACAGCTTCTTACAGCTTTGTTTCAGTTGTGAAAAGCTCAAACCACCATATCAACAGCTTTTTTCCGTTCTCCCAACAGCTTCTTACAGCTTTGTTTCAGTTGTGAAAAGCTTCATTTTAAGAGAATAGAAGAGTAACAAGATGTTTTATCAAATTACTGCAAAACCCTGGGTATCACATGAGATTGTATTTGTTAAATTATTATGGGTTTTGATTTTGCATACTAATTTTACGAAAGAAGTATAGCATGATCAAAGTAAGTAAAATTTCAACAGGACTTATATGGAAAATGTGGTAACTTGAAAATCAATTTTAAAAATCTTCAATAATACATATAACTTCTCAAGACAATAACTGCTGATGTAATTTTTGAAAATACATTGAGGTACTTGAACTTATTAATCGTATTCAATGACAGCAAAACAATCTATTAGGAAAACTGCAGGGGAAAATTTTTTTAGGAGCACATCCATTTATCTCATGAGTTTAAGATCATAAAGAGATTTATTCACATATTGGAAATCTTAAATCCATACATTAGTATTTCACTCACTAATGCCAATATTTCAATCAAAAAATACTCAGATAAATTTCTACTTCCAATTTTACATATTATATAGAATTCTTATAATGAAAAATGACAAAAAATGTATCAGTAAACATAAAACATTTCTTTCAAACATGAATGCCTATGTTTATTTATAAAGAACGAGAGTACTGCAAAAATATTTTCAACCCTGCAAATGAAGATTATTACCTCAATTTCTGAAGAAATGCCTCCCTCAATGCATTCTTCAAACATTCAAATCCCAGCTTAATAAAAACAAATGGCATTCCTCATTTCTCCAAAATTGCACATTCAATATTACAAGCCTTGTTTTTCTAACAAGACACTAACAATTTTAAATTTAGTAATTAAGCATTCATAACCTTTAGTGGAGGCAGTAGTGTTCTGGGGATAATGAGTTAACTATGATAAATATAACTCCAAAATTAATGAATTTAAACATATAAAGTTAAATAAAAGGCAAGTTTAAATGACATAAAAACACAGCCTCACAAATTCCCAAAAAGTGACCTTCGATATTTCAGCATAGGAAAATTAATTATTACTATTAATGTATGCAGAATCAGTAGAAAATCCTAACATTTCTATCTCTCAAGTAATTTCTGTCCCTCAGTAATTATACCCACTTCTGAAAGTTACAGACTTTTAACTTGCCAACCTATCAGAGTATACTTCTATATCTAGTAGGAAACTAACTTTAACATTTACTACAGTCAGTTATTTGAGAACATGTGTAACTATTGCTCTCAAACATTATTTTACTGAGTCTTTTAGCTTCCAACTCTGATTTTCAACGAAACTGGAAAACAATTTAAAAGATAACTATTCCTTTAAGTAAAATATATAAACAAGTCAAATGAGCCAAATTAAGAATCTATCCAAAAAAATGTAGCCAACAACCATCAACCATCTCTCTCCTAAAATAATCTCCAATTTAATAAAACAAAGCATTTCAAAATGAATTTCTGGAAGCTTCATGATTAAGTAATATTTTGTCTAGTATAGCTAAGAAAAAAGATGATGTAATTGTCTTATAAATGTAAATGTAATGACATGACAATAAATTTTACCCAGGATTGTGTATTACCCTTATTGTTGACAAGAAAACATACAAGGATACTAACTGGTTATTGTGATAGTCTAGAAAAATGGTGCAAAAACCTTAAAAAAAAAAATTATGTTTATTAACTAAATCAATTTTTTTACTGCCCTCTAGTGGCAAAGAGTCAAGTCACTGGAGGAAGAGGTAAGACCATGGTGTAGAAGACAGGCTAGGAATTATAAAAAAAACTCTTCACATAATGGAACAGGAAAATCTTACACATGTCACGCTTCTTTTCAGACCAATTACTAAACAAAATATTAGTATGAAGTTTAAATTGTATCTGCTAAAAAATTATAGGAACAGCATGTGCATTACAAATCATAGCAAATACAGAACAACCATTAGTGCTTAAATGGCACTAAAATAACCTTGTCAAAAAATTAAAAACACAGTAAATTTTGCCTACATATCAATAGACAAAATTTGATAAATAATTTTATTAGACTGTCTTTTTAGTGTGCATTTATAAAGAACTAGAATATTAATGAGCTTAAATATTTTCGATACTACAAATGATGATATTCTCAGTTGTAAGAGTAATTTAATATTCTCTAAATTTAAAACTCAAATAAAATAGTAAAGGTATTTAAACTCCACAGGAACGAGTACTGTAAATAAATACTCAGATCTGGTAGAACACTTGACTAGCCTGTGCAAGGCCCTGGATTTGATCCCCATCAAAGGAAAAAAAGAAAAAGTTCAGATATTTTTGGAAGCAGTTATTACCATGTATAAAATTTACAACTGGTATAATATAAAAATATACAAAATTCTAAATAAGTTAACTTTAGTTCCACTTTACACCAAATTAGTCATAGGTCCTTACTAGGGTCATCCAAAACACTTGCATGATTTTATTTACATTGTGTTTAATTTCTCAATATTCAGTTCCCATAATCAACATAATCATCTTAGAACATAAAATGTTCGCTTATTTATGATTATTAAAATAGGTGTTGGAAATACAGTACAGGAATATTTATCTGTATGTCTCAGACACGATCTGCTGCATCTCCTAAAATTTGTTAAATAGTTTTTGCTGTATTTTTAAAAAGTATAAACTTGGAAACTAATATAATTTATTCATAGAGCTTGTCTTAGAAAAAAAAATCATAGAATACAACAGAGATATGACCCCAATAAAAGACATTAAAATGTTGAGAGAAAGTCACTAGAGGAAGGATTCAGGAGGCAAGCAGCAAAGAGCCTATCTATGCAGACCATTCTTTTCAGTTTCTAGGCTACTCTGATTGTAAGAAATACATTGCATGCTTAATATTTCTGTTTACTTGTTTAATTTTTCATGGTACTTATGGCTACCCGACTGTTCTTTCCCTGGGTCTCAGTTTATATTATCTTTATGTCAAAAGAGAGAAATAGTACAGTCATAGTGTATTTACATTTCTTTCTGGCAGAGCCTAAACAAACTTAGCTAAGGACATGCTCTACACCAAAGTGGCATAATTCTTATACAACTGTCTACTCATTTCTAAGATTCTAAAGTTTAAAATGATTAAAGGTTCCACCAAGTCAAAAGATTTTTTAATGGACAATTAAAAGCACAGTATCTATAAATGTATCTATAAATGTAGAAGAAAAGATCATTACTAAAAATAAGAAAATATTCACAATGAGGCAGTCCTTGAAATCAATATCCTTTTTTTGAAATTAAGATTTTATAGAAAATAACTTACAAATCTTTACTTTGCCACAGGTAGTGGCTCTCCTCTGTTACAGAAAACTTATTTTCGAGCTCACCCTGGGCAATTTAGTGAAACCTATCTCGAAATTAAAAAATAAAAAGTGCTGGGCATGTAGCTCCCTGCAAATCTGGGTTCAATCTCCCAAAGGGAGGGAGAAATGAAGAACTAAAGAAAAGAAAAGAAAAGAAAAGAAAAGAAAAGAAAAGAAAAGAAAAGAAAACCTTCCTAAACAATTGAAACTCCATAGCAATTTATTTATAATACTCACTGAGAAGAAACACTAGAAATCAGTTGTCAATCAAATACAAATAGCAAAGAAACCTGATTAAAAGGAAATGAATTCAATAGTAAAAATGCAGACACATCAAAGAAATTTTGCTCTTTTCATACATATTTTGATAAAATAATTTTCACTGTAAGTTCATGTTCTAAGTTGCAAAATATGTATTAAATAAAAATAATAATTTAAGAGTAAAAAAGAAAAGTCATTGTTCAAGGTATGTTAACCTAGCCTGAGCAAAGCCCTTGGGTGCTACCCCCAGCACTAACAAAAATAAACAAAAACTGTCAAGCTGATGGTTTCATCGCCCTACCATTAAATGTACCTTGTACTAAGAAACATCAAAAAACAATGTTTTGCAAATATATTTTCCCCCTAAATCTCATACTAATTCAACAAATAAACTCATAAATGTGGTATTTGAAGAAATGGGGCTTTAGGAATAGATCTAGTTGGACATAATGACACATACTGAGCATATGCTGTAATCCCAACACTCAGAAGCATCACTGGGAATCTGAAGGCAGCAGTGGATGGTGAATCTTTTCAGAGCTTCCAGTGATAAAAAACCAGCTTGCTATGGCACTCCTGCCATAGGTTCGCCAGCACTGTGAGTTCAAGGCAAGCCTGTACTACTGAGCAACTCTGTCTCAGATAAACAAAACAAACAAAATGAAAAACATAGTCTCTACTAACAGATTAAATCTATTGATGGAATGAATGTAGATTTAATCTAGGAATAGATTACACTTTAAAAGTGGACATAAATAACTCTTCTGATGATTCAAGGGACAAAACCAACATCAGTGATGACCTTCTGGGATAGGAGCTTGCTTGTTTTTCAGCTTTCTCTATCAATAATATATTCTATAACATCAATGAGGTACAATGGAAAATACAGTGAATGTTTAATTTTTAAAAAAATTGTATGCAGTAAAAGATACATTACCATTAATCTCCATCAAAATACTCCCCTTCTCCTCAAACACATTTATCCCATAGTTCTTGCCACTTTCTGAAATAGTTTTACAAGTTCCCTTTTGAGTGTTTAGTTGTGCTGTCATGGCTGTGTTGATAGCCTGAATCAATTCAAAATGTTTACCTGTTCCAGTCATTCCAGCTTTGAGAAAGCGTCAGGAGTTACACAGCGCCAAATCCAGGGATGGATGGCGACACACTGTAATGTTTTCATGAGCCTGACTTTCTGGTGGATGGCACGAGGTAGCCGCATGCGCCATTCCTTTATCTCATCTGATACCAACTCACAGCCTAAAAGTTTATTTGTGGTTGATAAAGAAGTTCTTAAGGAAATAATAAATAAATTCAGAGTTTTAAAATTGGTGGAAAAGGGACCGGGGGTTAAGTTAAGCTCAGCAGTGCAAGTGCCTGCTTGGCAAACGCGAGGTTACGAGTTCAATCTCCCAGACCAATAAATAATAAATAAATAAGTAAATAAATAAATATAAAAATAAAATTGGTGGGAAAAATATTTGAGAAATTATATACATGCACATGATTGTGTATATAGTTTATAAATCTTAAAATACAACAGGCTGCTGAAGTTTCACGTTCTTAACACCACTTTTCACTTTTAAACATTTTCTAATTCTGTAAAAGTTAGCAATAAAAATGTATCTTCTTCCAGCACCAATGAAGTAAAAAAAAAAAACCCTTTAAAATTTTATTTTTTCATCAACATTTTCTCTTCACCAACCTCAAATAGTTAAATTTAAAATCATACCCAAGAACCACTGAGACATAATCTATCTGTTACTACTAACAGGAGACTGAATAAAGAAATAAATGTTTTCTAGATCTAGAAATAAAGGAAAAGTGAAGATTTGGTGTAGACTGCATGGTTCTAGATAAAAGACATTCATTTTAAACACCCACTAGGAATCACTGGAGGGTGTCAGCTATTACATGAGACATCGCTTAATCAAGTGCCGGTTACTTTGGAGCGAGTCAAGCAGCTTCACCAAGGACTTATTTTGGAATGGTAAATGTCATTTTTAGAAAGCAAAGAGTTATACTTAGGGCTTTCCCACAAAATCTATTCCAAGTAATTTACACAAACTAGTATCAGCTCATGTATTTCACTTAAGCAAGAATACATTTCAATGTACTAGAGGGACAGGAATACGGGTATCAAATTTTGAACAGGATAGTACCTACACAGCTCAAATTCTCTTTTGGAATCCAATTATTATAGCCACTTAAAGGATACTGAATTATTATTTATTGAATAGAGATGGACACATCTGAGCGCTTGTTCAATAGAGATAGGTATTTAAACCATTTGTGACTACAGAAAGGTAAAACGTCTCATCAATTAGTCAGCAAAGATTAAATCCCCAAGTATCTGCTTGCTATTATGTGTCATTTTCACATGTAAATTTATGAACTCAATAAAGAAGTATGTGTACGTATGTAGAGATGTTGAGGTTTCTAACAATGTAAGCCACTAAAGAATCAATCTTTTAAAAACTTCCAAATGCTTTCTAAATTTCTGGTATTTTCTGGTATTTTGGTCTAACATTAAATAAATGAAAACATATCCCCTATCATAAATGACGTGTTCACTAAAACATCCATCAAATAATTCTGTTGAACACTGATGCTGTCATAAAACTAACTTAGAGTGAAAGAAACATCAGGGGATTTTTGTTTTTGTTTTGTTTTGTTTTGTTAGGAATTGAACCCAGAGCCTTTGCCTTGTTACAATCTCAGCCTTAAAAATAATAATAATTTTTCTTTAAATTTTGAGACAGGGTCTGGCTCAACTTCCCAGGGTGGACTTGAAATTGCAATCCTCTGCCTGAGCTCCCAGAGTGCAGAGCTTATAGTGTGCAGCACCCTACCTGACAAGAATGCAAGTTTTAAATAATATACTGTACTTAAATAGTAGATAGTCATTTCCCATACTATTTGCTGTCAGTTGAATATTATCTTCAAAACTCATGTTAAATTTAATTGCCAATACCTGGTACCAAAAAAAAAAAAATTAAGGGCTGGGGATTTAGTTCAGTGGCATAAGCACCTGTCTGGCAAATCTGAGGTCGTGAGTTCAATCCCTGGTACAAAAAAACAAAAAAATCAATTGCCATGTGATGCTTCAGACTTGGGTCCATTAAGTGGTGATTAGGTCACCAGGATATTAATCCCATGACTGAATTACAGACATGGTATCAGTGGTTTGGTTACAGAAAGGGGAATTCCGTATCTTCTTCCTCTCTCTCTCTCTCTCTCTCCCTCCCTCCCTCCCATTCTCTCACTATGTGACTGATGCATGCCTTCCACCATGTTATAATGCAAAAAGTATGGTCTTAATCAGATTTGGCTGCTCAATCTTGGATTTCCCAATCTTTGGAGGATATGACCAAATAAACTCATAGTAGCAGAAAACCAACCAAGACAATGTTTACCAGGACTCTGTGTTTACATAATTTGACAATCACTGCGATATTTAAAGCATAAATTTAAAAAATGCAACAACATTCAAAAAAAACAACATAGGCATTTAATAATCTTCCCCTCATCTAATAAGAATTGAAATGAGTAAAAAATATGAAATCAAGAGATAATCCACCACAAAAAAATCCACTGCATTCCAAAAATAGAAGAGGAATTGTAGAGTTCCTTGAATGGGTCAATGTATGCACAAGTTCACTTGGGAAGTGGAAGACGGCTAACTTCCAGGAGTCCAAACATCTTGAAGATAGGATGTTTTGGCAGCTTGGGCAGAGATGGACATTATGAGGAAAACAAGGAAGTTCCCAAGGGGACAATTAGATAAAAGTTAATTACTCAGTCAAACTGTCACCATGCCTTGCTACCTGAAACAAACAACTGCACTTAGGAAAACTCTATTGGCTTTGCTGTTCCTCAATAAATAAGGGGTTTGAGACAGTTCAGGACTTCATTCCATTCCAGTGAAGACCCCCTTACCTCCTCCCTCTGCCGAAACTTACCATGAGGAAATGTCTTACTCCAGAACAGCAAATTAATGAATGATGAACAATTTAACTCTTTCTCATTTAAATAAAACATTATAAACATCATTTAATATCATGAAGAGAAAAATCTCCAACAGCTTTATGATAAATATTTTTATTAGAAGTTATTTATTTGTTTTTGGACCTGTATATACTAAATATATTTAAAATTTAGATGGGCACCATGGCTCATGCCTGTAATCCAAGCACTTGGGAAACTGTGGCACAGGATTCCCATAAATTAAAGGTCAACTTAAGCTACATAATGAGTTAAAGGCCAGTTTGAGTTACATGGCAAGATCCTGTCTCAAAACACCAAACAAACAAGTAAATAAAATTTAAAGTAGATCATTTGTTTCTGTTAGAACCTAGGGTTGTAGGACATTTTTAAAATTAAAATTCATATACGCATGGCTATTTTAAAATTTACATATTTACCTATATAGATATATGTTGTGCTTATTGCAGAAAAGTAGAAGGGGAAGAAAAGAACTCTCTAGAATAAAGGGATATTATTTTAAAATGAAGTGTCCTATGAGAAGTGAAATGAAATGATGAATTTCAAAGAGCCCAAGCAGAGTTGGTTGTGGTAGTCCCTAGATGAGGGTATGTATCAAAACTCTTTTGGCGAGTATATAAGCAAAGAATTTGAGGAACACTGTATGAGACAAAGAAAAGCTCAATGCATAAATTAAAATCTAGTATTTCCAAGTCACGCTTTCTGTGGCTTGGAAATGTTTCTAAATTCAAGTAGACATAAATTTCTAAAAAAAAACCTTTTAAATGCTCAGAAAAAAATAAGCACTTTAAAATATACACCAAATAATGATTTCAAAAGCACCCACACTGGGAATGTATACAAGGCTGTATACTCACAGCAGTAAGTATGTCCAATAAAAGCAAAAAAGGAACTGATGGAGATTAAAGATCATAAACTGGAAAAAGATAAAATGATAAATTATGGAGGTAAGGTTGAAAAAAGGGTAACACATTTTTTGCTATAATAATCAACAAAAAATATAAACAAAAATACAAACTTTAAAAGGAGAAAAAATAAATTACATTTAAGAAGAATAAATACCAAAATATCAAGGTACTATGAAGAAATGGAAAGCTAGTCTACTCTATAATTACTCGCTAGGTCAAAAAAAAAAAAAAAAACCCTCGAAATCCACAAGCCCACTCAAGAAAGTTCCCCATGGGTATCTGCAGGAATTAAAATGAACTAGTCTTCTAACTTGTAGAGAAAACTTAATGGGAAATAGGGATAGAAATGGAGAGTTCAGAGAAATATAGTCCACAAAAATGAATTATCTTAATTATCTCTGGCTATAATAATAATTTAGTGAGGTTTTAAAATAAAAGTCTATTAAGAAAATGGGTGAATAAGATGATGCATTATGATATAAAAAATTCTGCTTAAATGATCAATTCACTTGTTTACTACTTAACTACATATTTTTATAACAGTTATAAGTAATACACTTACTTTAAAAGTAATATATTTAAGTGCTCACTTATATACATACACAATTAAATATTTTATATGATATAAAATCATATCATACAATACATAGCAGGATATTTCCTCTCAACAGTGGAAGGACTGAATTTTAAACTGCTTCAGCTAATTTGAATTTTTTTTTTTGCATTACCCCTAGTACAGTGAAGCTTTATCCCTATTACAGTGAAGCTTTTATTACACTGATAAAAATTAAACATGTCTTAGATTATCTTTATTTTCTTCCCCCTGGCTGTCCAACTTTTGGTCATTTCACTGCTCATTAAAATTTCCACAAGAAAATAGGCATAGAAACAAATGGGAAAAAAAATTAAATCAACTATAATTTTATTCATGTTGACAGATACAATAAATTGTTATTGTAAGAGTTCTATAATAGAAAAACAATACCAATTTTTATTTAATTCACTTAAAATAAGGCCCCAAATCTAATTTACTTAAAATCCAGTGACTGTTCAAATGGAACAGTTTCAGAGCTATGCAACTAAATGTGCTGCAATTTACCTGAGGATTGTGGAGAGTTTTGGTTTGTGGCTAGTTTCCTAATGATTTGCTACCTTCCAAAAGTCTCAGAACGGGTCTATCTCCATGGAAGAGGGTTTTGAAAACCTCCTATACAAAAGACACACAGCGGAACAGTTCTCTCATGGCAACTCCTGGCCTGGTAACTGCAGAAGTTCAAAAGCGTGGCAGTCCTTAGGATGGATTTTATTTTCACTGCTGGCAAAAATTAAACAAGAATCTTTTATGTTTCTTAGGACCCTTTTCTCCCCGCTTAGTAGCCACTAAGGATGTTTTTCTCCTTCCTTTCAACATTCTGAAATAATTATCTATCTATATCCCATTTTATGGTTCAGTGTAGCAAATGTTTAGGTTGAAGTTCAGATGTTTAATCAAATGAGTTGTGGGTTCCTGGCATTCAGAATTGGAATGGACACCAAGAATTATGAGACTATTCTTATGATATGTCACACTGTGAGTTACATAGCATTGTGTGGATTACCCTCAGAAAATAAACTATTTTAAGGAAACGCTTTTTTTAAACTCTTGAACAATTTTAAAATATAGATTTACATAAATTAGTACTGCCTTAAAAATAGGCATATTAGTGGTTCTTTAAATACTTAATTAACAAAGTGTTACATATTATTCACATTAGTTAATAAATATTTTTATAATCAGATAAATGATTTTAAGGACCAACATGAAGCAAGTTTATACCACATATAAAAATCTTGCATTATTTTTAATGATGATTCTATCCAAGGAACAAGTTAGTATTCATGGACACTCAATATTCTTTTCAACTCTATGAATTCATTACTAATTGCTGAAAATGATCCTGTCTCAGTTGAATAACGTTTAATTTTAAAAAATTCAAATTTGTAGGAATTCTTCTAAATGCCCTGAGTTATCTGAAACAACAACAAAAATAACTTATTAAAGTCATTCCTTTGGGCCAGGGATTTAGGTCAGTGGCATAAGTGCCTGCCTAGCAAACACAAGGCCATGAGTTCAATCCCTGGTACCAAATACAGAAAGAAAGAAAGAAAGTCATTCCTTTACACTTGTTACAAAACAAAACTTTACATACACATTGTCCAGACTCAGAAGAGAGCTATTTATTTTTTCTAAGGCAGCTCCCATTACAGTATCAGCATAATGGAGAGAATAGTAAAAATTATCCTGAAAGATAAGTTTTATTTCTCTTTCTTCTTACATCTAGCTATGTCCATAGTCAAATCTTTTTTGTTTTGTTTTATTGCTTTTGTTATTTTTTGGTACAGGGGATGGAACTCATGACCTTGTGCTTACCAGGCAGGCACTTATGCTGCTGAGCTAAATTCCCAGCCCCATAGTCAAATCTTTTAAAATTTCTGAGTCTAGACTTCCACATTATTTCTAATTAGTTATTTAATTCTTTTGAATTTTAACATATAAAGTATGAATTCAGTGCATTGAAGATGTGGTAATTGATATTTTAATTTTATTACTGTAAAATTACTGAGTCATATGGTTGCGGTGATCAATACTAAACAAAATGGATACATGAAATCTCAGCTTATTTCCTTTTGTTGTTTTTGTTCTGAGACAGGGTCTTGCTAGAAGTCGAGGTTAGCCTGAACTTTCCATGTAACCCAGGCTAGTCCAGAACCTGTACTCTCCTGCCTCAGCCTCCCAAATGCTGGGATTACAGGCAAGTGCCTGTAATGATTTATTTTAGTATCACTGATTTACTGATATTTTTGAGCTAGGATCTCACTATTTTGCCCTTGCTGGTCTTGACTCTTCTGCTTCTACTTCTCTAGAAGCTGGGACTATGAGCGAGCACCAAGGCACCTAGCTTATTCTTTATTTTAAATCACTTGTTTAATCACTTATGGTGTTAAATCACTTATTTCAGCTGGGCACGCCTACCCAGCACTCCGGAAGCTGAGGCAGGAGGATCACTGCAAGTTCAAGGCCAGCCTGAACTACATAGTGAGACCCTGTCTCAAAAAGATAAGTAAATAAACAAATACATAACTTATTTCAGACATATGTATTAAGACTAGTTTTTCATGTCAGATATTTGACTAATAATTCCAAATATAGATAAATTAATATTAGCATTGGAAACAAAAGACTATACATTAGTAACATACTTTACACACACAGGGAATTTTTCATTTTTAATTTACTTAAAGGCTCTTAGGAAATAATCAAAGAATTTATGGATACAAGCCTAACAAAGTACTGAAAAGGCAGCTCCTAAAATTAATATAATGTCAAGCTGGGTTATTCACTTCTGTATTAATCAACATAATATAAAAAGTAGATCGTAAAAAGGGAATGCTTTATCATCACGAAGTATTCATACAGAATTAGATAATACAGTTCTGGCCAATGACAATACAATTCTGACACCTGAAAATGCAGATGTTATTTGTCGGTTTAAATAAAAGTACAATGGTAGAATTTCCTCACTAAAAATTTGAGATCTTCTATTCCAAGCCATTGTCTTTAAAGGTCTTTTGAGACATCTGCTAGGATTTTGTGACTCAGTTGCAATAAGGTAGTTGACAGCAGAGCACACATTTGAACTCTTATCTCCTGGCATCCAGCACAACTCACGTACCTTGTCCTAAAAGAAACAGCCCCACGCAAAGTAGAAATCTGACAACTGGCAATTACACTTGGGTAACCTAATTCTATAGAAAAACAAGTTAGCATACTTACTTTCTTTTTCGTTTCCTTTTTCTCTTTTAGACAGGGTCTCACTATGCAGTTCAGGCTGGCCTTGAACTCAATTTGTAGCCTAGAGTGGCCTCAAACTCAGTGATCCTCCTGCCTCAGCCTCCCAAGTGTGGTATTACAGGCATGCGCCACCACACCTGGCCTAATTTTCTATTATTACATGAAGTATGAGAAACTATGAATTTAATGCAATGTTTGTTACCTCAATGCAAAATACTTTTAAACTGAAAAAGCATTTTGTAAACTTAAATGACTATTAATATCATCATAAATGCAAATTTTATAGGTATGAACATCATTCCTTCTTCTATGCAACCTGAAGTATTCTGGGGATAGGTGGGTATTTTTGAGCATTTTAGAAAGAAATATCAGTAGATTATCTACATTTATAAACATTACAAAATATCTGCTTGGTTGAAGTGCTTGATTCAGAATTCCTTCCCATTCCCCATTTCCACCCTCCACCCAAAAAAGAACACAGAACACTCAAGCACTCTAATTACAAGACTGAAATTACAGGGTGTATTCACAGAAAATAGCTTAACCTATATTTCACATCATTATAATCCATGTTTGGACTCTTCTACTGACAGGTTTAACCCAGAGCTCCTAATAAGCCAGGCAGAGTATGTGCCTGAGGCTTCTGTCTCCACAGTAGCCTCCTTAGTCCACTAGTTTGAGAGACTTTCCTCCTAAATAACAAATAGCTGCTCATATTCTTCAGATGCTCAGTTTAGTTACAAGGTTTAGGACTACATTCTCTGAATGGTACACCTATAGTATAGCAGCCTCAGTAATTTTTGTTTCTAGTTTTTCAAATTCTGAAATATAAAATAAGCATAAAACTAAATTTTAATTTCCCCCGTGATGAACAGTAAATGTTTGAAATTCTATGGCTCTCTTACTAAATGTTTCCTATAAGGGGAAACTTTTGAGAGAAAAAAAAACCAGTTTAGACAGATTAAGTATCTTAAAAATATTGAGTATATAGGAATTGAGGTTAAATTATACTAAATCTACTAAGGAATGAGAAAGCAGAAAACTGAGGACAGGTAGATAGCAAAGGAAATTTTCTCCTTTTGTAATACTACTATTTCCATTTGCTAAGCAGTGGCTTGAAAAGTATGCCCACCAAATTTACCTCTGCTCACAGCTTCAGAATGTGATCTGACTTGGCAACAAGGTCTTTGTATATGTAAACAATTAAAATGGGCTGATCATGGAGTAGGTGGGGCCTAAATCCAATGGCTAGAGTACCTGTAAAATAATACAAAAAAAAAAAAAAAAAGGAAAGGAAGAACACAGAGACACAGAAGAAAGACTACGTAAAGGACTGAAGTGATCTAGGTATAAATCAAAGAATGTTAACCCTCAAAAGCTGGAAGAGCACAGAAGGAATCTTCTGTAGAACCTTTAGCAGGAGCTTGGCCCTGCCAACACTAATTTCATACATCTAGATTCCAAAACTATGAGACAAAGAATTTGTACTGTTTTCAGCAAGTAGCTTGTGGTTATTTGTTATAGCAGGAAACCAAACACAAACAGGCTGCACATGAGTAACCCTGGCACTGCAGGGGCGGAGGCAGGAGGATCACAAACTCGAGGACAGCCCAGTCTACACAGCAAGTTCAAGGTCAGCCTCGAGTACAAAGTGAGATACTAGCTCAAAAAGTTAAAAAAAAAAAAAAAAAAAAGGAAAGCCAATTAAGAATTACATCTTTCTTGGGCTCACAGAGCAGTTTTTTCTATTTTGTTTTCAGGTATTCTTTTGTGATTTTTTTCCCCAAGTATTGGGAAATGAACACAAGGTCTATATAAACCCTGTAGTCCTCCACCCTTTTTATTTTCTCTTTTAAAAAAGCATCTTGCTAAGTCACTAAGTTACCCAAGCTGGACTCAAACTTGTGATCCTTTTGCCTCAACCTCCTAGAATGCTAGAATCACAGGCATGCTCATGCCTATATCTGGTTTCTTTGGTGATTTACACTAACATTTAAATTAAGCGACTATCCTAAAAATTAACACTATTCAAAATCATAGTGTATTTTTGTTTTAGCCTTCAGTAATGAGTTAGCTTTATCTGCATTTATAAAGTTTAATACAGAAATGAGACCTGGCTTCCATATGCCCACAAAATCTTAAAATAGGAGCATTTTGTTTTTACTTGTTAATATTCAATAAATATTATGAGAACAAATTATTATAAGAACTATTACTTTACTTCCTTACTACCCTGAATCTTAACAGTGAATTTTTTTACATCTTATATTAATAATTGATGTTGAACACATCATAGGTACTCAATACATATTTACTAAACTGAACTGAATTAACAGTATGGTATTATTATAAATAGCTAGGAAAAGTGATTTCTAAATTCCCTAAAACTTTGGGAAAATGTTTATTTCCCCCCTATATTAGTTTCAGTTGTTCTAACAAAACCACACAAACTAGGTAGGTTGTAAATAGTAGAAAATTTACTTCTCATATTTTTGGTAACTAGAAAATCCAAAATCAAAGTACAAACAGATTTGGGTCTGGTAAGAGCCTCTGAGACAGCTGTCTTTCCACTCAGTCTTTACACAGCAGAAGCATGAAGCAGTGCCATTTTTTGTAAGGGCGCTAATCCTAGTGATGAGGGCTCCACCTTCATGATGTAACTGAATCCACGAGACCTCTTCCAAAAATATCCTCACAGTAGGGATTAGAATTCAACATATGAAATTTGTGGGGAAAATAGCATTAGTTCATAAGAGCCTCCCTCCAATTATGTTCTGTCATAGTAATTTGTATGAAACCACTGCAAATATTTATTTTACTATGCTCACTCCTTCTTTAAGAAAAATGTAACTACTAGACAGTTAACCTTACTATATGTAAGGTATACAATCAATTCGTCTGAGAGTAATCAATATATCCTGCCCTTGTCCTACTCCCCCAAAAGACCTCAATGACATCATCACAGACATTCTGTCTCTACAATATGCCAAAAGATCTTTCATGACTAAAACCTAGTTAACTCAGGGAGTAAACACCAAGAATAAACACATTTAAGCAAGGAACACTAATCATATAAGAGGTGATTCTAATTCAACAAAGAGTAAAAGTATTATCAGTTTAACTTATATTATAGTACTATGGTTTGCATGCAGAATCTGTCCAAAAACATAAATATATTTCATTTATATCATCTCTTTCTTTGATAAAAGACCTGAAAGTATTTATTCCATTATTTTATAAATGGAAAAGTACTAAATCAGTATTGTGTAGAACTGCACATTACTTGTACTGTTGTATGTAGAATAAGCCTGATTTATACTTCAGTACTTTTAATCAATTTTGAGATTAAATACTTGCACATTTTAAAATTTTAAATCTGGACAATTATATCAAGACTTCTTTGACTCATAAATATTTCATGTTTTAGAGAAACTTATTGTTCCATGAATACAATATTTCTATCTTTTGTCTTTTGAGCTCTAAATTTAAAGGGTAATGGTTCACTGACAATTAATTATACATATTTATAAAAGTGTGGAAATCTTTTGGCCTCTCATTCTCTGATATTTTATTAATCTTAGTAACAGCTTCTTTTACATATAATGAGTACCATTTTTTAGGCAAAGAAACAGACTACTAAATGGATTAAAGTACTCCACCAACTATACTATTAAACTAAATTAATACAATACATTCGCAATAGATACAGTAATGTTCTTAGTGAGTAAAATTCAGACAGTGATACAATGAATCACTTCAGGGTTTTTCAGTGGTTGAACATAATACCAGTTCTCTTTGCGGAGCATCTCATTTCAAGGTTGTTTCAGGATTAAACAGACTAACGCTTTGAATTTTTTTAATTTTTCTTTTAAATTGCACAATGATAACTAATCCCTTAATTCTACAAGACTGCAACTTTGAGTTGAAAGCTAGTGTAGAGAGTAAGAGCTAAAAAAAACCTTAATTTTTTCATTTTTCTGTTTGTTTCAACTATTACAAACACAGCAAGTAAATCTGAAGTAGTTCTTTGCTAATCTTACAAAAATAACTTTAACCATATGTCTGTAACTTAAGAATTTGAACCAAGAGACAACGTGGAGACTGGGCAATCCATCAACAATCTTCTCTACACAAAGGTGTTCTGGATACAGGTGTCCTGAGAGGAGGACTGCTGAAAAGCAAAACAAGCAACCAACAAAATGGCAAAGAGAGACTCAGGCTTTAATCTTAAATTTGCCAATCAGAGAAAGTGATAGGATAATTTAACCCATTATATCTGTATGTGACTATGTGAACACAACCCATTAAAAGTTTAGAGGAGGGTGCAATAAGCACTAAAATATGAGATCATTTACGATCACTTGCAAGAAACAAGAATTTAGAATTGACTAGGAGTAAAGAAAAACTAAATTAATAGAAACAGTTTGTGTGAAAGTAAGGCATGTAAACAACACCAGAATGGGAGTCGGCTGCAAGTTTTAGCCCTGAATCAATGAGTATTCTGGCTGTGTAAATCTTGAAAACATCACTCATGCTTTTTGGGTGTACTCATTCATGCAACTCACCAAGCATTTAATGGGTACCAACCATCTGCCAGACCCTGTTTAGGCTCTGAGAATACCACAGTGAACAGAAGGCCTGGCTTTACGAAGCTTACATTAATGAACTTTAAAATTTAAGAGAAAATCATGAATTGAAAATAATAATAAGAAAAGTCCATGGTACTAACAGTAAGAAAAGTAAACGATTGCTAGTATCAAATATTTTACTCAAAAGAAATATTAGAGCCAGCTAATTACCATTATTATTCTATCGCCCTCTTCCTTTTCTCTTCTTCTAACCTTTCATAGGCAACCAGCAACATCCAGTTGCCATATATCCTCCTCCATGCAAGTAATTTCAGCAATTTTGCTCACGGAAGAAGGAGGCTTTTTTTGTGGCTGATGTATGTCTTAGTAATTGGAATTAAGCTCTGGTACATTGACATTTCATTAGATTATGGTCGACTAAAATATAAAAGGGTTAGTATAACAGCAGAATGCTCCTAATGTCTAATAGAAAATAATTTTACTATTGAACTTAAATAGAGAAATAATTCAATACATTGTTTCAAATTTACTTTTATTGAATTTTAAGGTGTTGGGTCCAAGTGACATGGGGATCATCTATCATTTTATCAGAATTTATAACTGGTTATCTCTGTTTCAGAGTGCTTCTATTTCACACTACAGAGACAAATACAATCTTCAAATGGTTTTTCAATACAGTACCTGATTAGAGATTAAAGTAGTGTATATCACAGGTATTTACAACTAGACATCATGTTATTACTGAGATAATCCTAAAACAGAGACTAGGGAAAAAATTTTCAAAAGATACACACGGAGATTTTATTTAACTGAAAATGTCTCTAATACTGTACTATCAATTTTCTTAAATATTGAATATTTAAATCTACCCATATTCTACTTTGACTGAAGTGCAAAGAATTATTGTAAGTTTATAATTCTAAAGTGCAGCTCTGAAGAAACTTTGAATCTCAATCAGTATTAACACCTAATATTAATGAATTAATAAGGAGTTTTAAGAAGCAGAAGTTTGGGCTGGGGATTTAGCTCAGTGGTGTAAGTGCCTGCCTTGGAAACACAAGATCATGAGTTCGATCCCCAGTACAAAAAAAAGAATCAGAAGTTCATACTAACATGTACTCATAATAGCAAATAATTTTTTTCAATTATGGAAGACCTTCTACCTTGAATCCCATTCCTAAGTGGCAGTATAAGAATGAAGTTTTGCTCTTTGTTTGAAATGCAATATATGCGAAACTTATACTTCAAAGAAATGAAAAGTTAAATTCACAAATCTTACTACTGTAGTTTTTAAGAAGACTATGAGTCTTGTTCGAAATAATCAATCATACAGTTAAAAAAGAGACTATAAAGTTTTAATTTCTGAATTTTTAAATTTAATTGTTTAGCCCATTAAAGATACACTTCTGGTTCACTGCTTAACCATAACACGTGAAAAGGGTCATAATATCACTCAACTCTTAAAAAATACTATAATTCAGCCAGATTGAGAACAAATGCCTTCTTCCCATTGCCCTCTTCCTTTTTTCTTCTTCTATCCTTTCTTAAGCAGCTCAGGAGACATTGACTTTTTTCAAATGATGCAGTCATTTCTCAGTATATTGAGATTTCTCTTTTGAAATGGCCCCAAAGGCTTTTAGTATTATTTTTCTGAATATAATTAACTGTGGTAAATACTCTCTCTTGAGAATTGATTTAATTTTTGAAATAGCCAAGTGTTGGTTAGTCAAGTCTATGAGGAATGTACGTAATGAGGCATGCCTATACAATAAGTATTTTTATTTGTGTCTTTTAAAAGAGTAGTTTCAAAAACATTTTGGTTAACAGTACTATAATGAACATGGAAATAATAATGATCTATTCATAATTAGGATAACCCCATTCATTTTATAATTTCTATTATAACCAAAGACCCATGTAGGAGGAATAGGTAGTCCACACACATTAACCATTTTCCTGAAACCTTTCACAAAGTTTCTCTGAGGAATGCTAAATCAACAAGACAGCCAACAGAGACTCATCTTCGCTAACCAATGACACCTTTATAAAAAGTATAAAATATGCACAGAAAAAGCAAGATGTACATGTAAAAATAAGCTAATTCCACAGCAAAAGGTACAAAAATGTATTATATATTTTACTTGTTTATGCTATGTCCAATAGCCATTTTCTTTTCTTTTTTTTTTAATTAACCATTTTCTTTTGTATTTTTTCCCCCAAATTGTAAATCAATTGAAGAAACTACAGAATTTCTACAAGAGGCCACACTGTTTGAAGTCGTAAGTCTAGCTTTCACAGGTAAATCTAGACCCCATAGTGAACTGTTTGTATCACTGATATCTCTAAAAGGTTCACCATCACTGTCTTATACAAAAAATCTTAGCACATCTGAAACTATAAAAAGCAATACCACCCAAAGATTAGCTCCAGGGACCAAGAAGTAAAGACTAACATAATTTATCATTTTCCCGGGGTTTAATATACACCATTTTGATGTAATAGCTTTTAGTAGCAAAAATGTTAGTCATCAGTTTAGTAAGCCATTAAATGAAGAATGTAGGCATTAATAAAAGCATATTTTACTAATTTTCTAATCAGTAATGCTAAACATTACTGGATATTACAGAACAGACATTAGCCAAATCATAATTGATGATTTGTGATCGTGCATTAAGAAAAACTAAAGATAAAAAGCAAAAACAATACAAAATACTTGTTGATCAATTCAATGTTTCCAGTCTAAAACAGGGAAGAGAATTTACATATAAAGCAAAGTTAGAACTAAAGTCAAATACTAATTTGACAATTGCCCTGGATGTAGAATTCAATAATGGAGGATATAAATTTGAGAACAGCACAAACCTGAGTTCTTTATCTCATTTTATAATTTAATAGTTGAATAACTTTATGCAAAAGATTTATAGTTTTCTCATATATAAAATAAAGTGTAAGGATATTTACTCATAAATAGCATACTTGTCATACTAGGCATTTGAGGGTCTTGGGAGGGGGCCCATTATTTCTTAAGAGTAACTTGGCACCTCCCAGTCATTCCAAAGGGGAATGGAGCATGACTTCAGGCATGTTCTCATCCAAGTCCAAACAATGGCTTTACCTCTAACTAGAAATTTCCCTTTAAGTGCCTCAACTTCCCTGGTTTTATTTTACTTTTTTTTTTTTCTAATTTATTTATTGGTCTTTTTGAGACAGGATTTCACTATGCAGTTCAGGCTGGCCTTGACTCACTATGTAGCCCTGTCTGGCCTGGAATCCACAGTGACCCTCCCACCTTAGTCTCTGGAATGCTGGGAGTGCAGGGATGTACCGCCATACCTGACCTTACCTTTAAAATGACGATTAAATCATTTAACTCCAGCAGTTGCATTGAAACTGAAACATTATACATACAAAAGCACACATAAAAGTATTTTACTAACTACTGAATACATGTTAGCTATTATTAGGCCTTGGTTTTTCTACTTAGAAAATGCACTGTCTGAACTAAGTGATTGTGAAGATTCTCTGGAGAACGAAAAGCTTCTAATTTTATCTATTTTTATAAAAGTTAATAATAATACTTTTTTTTGTGTGTGTGTGTTGGGGATCGAACTCACAACCTCACGTTTGCCAAGCAGGCACTTATACCACTGAGCTAAACCCCAGGCCCCTGACTTCTTAAATTTTTAAATTTTGCAGGTTTTTTTGTTTTTAAGGTCAACGAAGTTGGGTCAAGAAAGTAAAAACACGATTTCGTCTGTTCCTTCAGCACTCACTTCTTTTGGGAGCACTTTCCACTTACACATTTTCTGATAAAAACACCTTGAGTATATTAGCTCTTGCTCCAAACATCAGCCTAAAGAATGTATCTTCCTCATTTTAGTCATCCAAAAAGAGTTCCATTAGATATAATGTTTACCAGTTAAAATACGATGCATTACAAGTGGGAAAGGTGATGCATGCTTGTGTCCCAACTACTGTAGAGGCCAAGGAGAAAGACTGCCTGAGCCTGGGAATTCAAGGCTGGCCTGAGAAACACTGGAACTTCATCTTAGCAACAAATAAAATGCCCTGTAAGGGCTGCAGGTGAAGCTTAAAGGTAAACATGTTTGGCACACAGGAAACCCTGAGTTCAATCCATAGATATTCACACACACAGTCTATGTATAGACATACACACATACATACATGTGTACACATATTAGAATCAATCACAAATACTTTTATCAATGAGTTTGTTTCAAATTAACTGTGCATGCAATCTTAGCATAATTTTTATTTAAGTTTATTGTTACAATTCACTGAACTTCTTTTAAAAGGCATTAATTATGATAATTCATAATCTGCTTCATCTTAACACCTGATTCAAACTCAAACTACCAACTCCAAAATTTCACCTGACCAAAAACTCGAAGAAATGAAAATAAGCCAAAAATTCTTCTAAGAAGCCATAACTAATAAAATAAGATTAGCTTTGAGATAAAACCTTAACTCAGCACTTTTCTATTATTTTATGCAAAAATTCTAACAACAACAAATCTTGGTTGTTTAATGACATTAATAAATGAAAGTAGAGAGCATGAAAGGGAAGAAAATGAGAAATCTATCTTAAAAATTATACCCATACTTGAACTGCACATGTAATTCAAAACGCTTAACAAGGAGTGTGGTATTTAGGAGAATAGATTTGGAATCATATCTGATTACATTCAGATCAGTTTTTACCACTTAATAGCCGTGTAACCTTTAATTTACTTACTCAACCTATGTAAGTAACATTCATCATCAATGAAATGGTGAAATCCCTCCTTGAAGAGATTTTCTGAGAAGACAAAATTTTATATATATATACCCACATATAGTTTATATGTAATTCATATATAATTTATGTATATATATATATAATTAATATAAAGGCCAAACAGTGAGACAATGGCACAGTAAATTACTGCCAATATGGGGCCATTTAGACTGGAAATTTCTAGCCCTCAACAACTCTTGAGTAACACAGTAATAAAACATATTTTAACATAGAATAATTAAACAAATGATGTTCACAATCATCTCCAGTCACCAAAAAATTAAATTATATTTAGCATAAATACCCACTAA
The DNA here is from genome assembly GCA_004027295.1 of Dolichotis patagonum. Lineage (NCBI taxonomy): Eukaryota > Metazoa > Chordata > Mammalia > Rodentia > Caviidae > Dolichotis > Dolichotis patagonum. The sequence continues at coordinate 59,854 of PVJX010001657.1, forward strand.
GCATTCCACATTTAGTATGATTCTCTTAGTATTGTGTGTAGCGCCGGTATGCCAAGATGAGTAAGACAGTTGCATCTACAAGAACTTGCCCTCTAGTGAGGGAGAGAGAAGTGTAAACAAAAGATTATAGAATAAAGTGTTAAGTGCTGTTAACAGAAATATGTATCAGGTGCTGAGGAAGAATAAGAGCAACCAGCTTTGCCCCAGGCAGTCAGGAAGGGCTTCAGAGAAGAATGCCATGCCACTGTGCTCTTGAAAGATTTGTGAGATGCTAAATGCAAGCTCACGTGGCAGAAGTGAAGTGAAAATGTTGAAGCATGGGCGGAAGGTATGAGTGGAAAAGAGCAACAGACGTTGAAGTAGGATCATGGAACATCTGATAAAATACGAATCAGAATGACAACTGTAACAACAGTGTGGGGGCTGACAGAAGGCAGGGCACCAGGCTGGAAACTAAAGAACACAGTCTAAATCACAGATGCTGAGAAACTGTCTTTGGACCCTGGAGGTGGGAGATGGGAGAGTCTTCAAGAATTTTGAACGTATTACAGTCTGATATATTTACTTTTTTAAATAAAAGGTTTTATTTTTTAAAATTAATGGTTTATTGGTACATTTCAGATATACAGAATGATCACATTCATCAGAGGAATTCCTACCTGTACATATCTTGATTCTCCCTTTTTCCCCACTCTCCTCCCTCTCTTCCCCTCATTTACAAAAGCTTTGTTTCCATTTTTTCCTTTTCTCATTTTTTTTCCTTTCCCTCTCTCCCCTCTGTAGTTCTCCTTCCCGTTTGAACGTTTTCTTAAAGGAATAAATCTTTTGAGATTAAGAAAAAAAACTGTGACTCTCCTGATGATCTATTTTTGGTGATGTTGGGCTCCTGAGATTGTAGCTTTACATAATTCATAGGATGATGATAGGGAGAGATCTCTGATAAAGTGTGAAATAATACACCAGGTATTTTGAAAATAGGCCAAGTTTTTCTTTAAGACTTGTATTTAGTTCTGATTAATTGTAACAATAAAGAATTTAGTAAAAAGTAAAGCATAAGCTAAACTTCTATTGGTAATATTTTGTCTAAAAAAACAAAACTCTTATACACAGTACTTAATTGCTTAACTGGAGTTTCCAAAAGGTTAGATCTTGTACTATATTTAATAAAATCTTCCTTGTATTGAACAATACACATTCAAATATTTAGGCAAGAATTCTTTTTTATTAGAGTTGACATAAAATATATCCAAGGAAAAAGATGGCCATAAAGTTGAAAAATATAAACTACAAATCTTAAGGTTTTGCTTTTACTTCTCCAGGGAAGTGATGACTCCAGAAAAGCAGCAACAGAACTACTAAAACTTGAATAACTCTCAAGTAAACATACTTAGCCTTCTTGTTAAAACAAACATTATTCCCACTGCTAAAATTAAGGTTGGCAAGTCTTTCCTCTTAATAGCTTAAAAAACAATTTGAAAAGTAGCAGAATAGCAGGTTCTTTGCAAGGAAACCAATCATCATTATTAAAAGACCTTTAACAGCAAATAAAGAATGGTCAGCCAGCTTGACCACCTTAATTTTTAATGAAGGGCTGTTTCAATATATACATATACAAGATGAAGTAAACTTATGAAAATCCACCATTTAAAAGCCATTTTAATTTTCACCTCACTGTGATGATCTATGAGGAAATAATACATGAAAACTAAAACAGGGAAATAGGGTAAAGTAATATGTAAAACTATGTCAGTGATAAAACAAGCAAGGGTAGCTGTCATAAAATGGCCATATGGCTTTTCCACCTCCATCAAGGTCAGGTTACTGCTGGGCTCAATAAGATGATAATGCATTTAACCACTTTCCTTGCATCTGACTTAGACCTCACAAATCCAAATGGCCTTGTTTAACTACCCTGGCCTTTCAGCATTTCCCTGAACAAAGATAATTAAGGAGATGTACTGCCCCCTACTATCACAGGAATTGAAAGACAAATAAACTTTTAAGAGCACAGCCAGGTGTCCACCCCTGTAATGTACAACTTTTAAGCAGGAGGTAAAATGAAATAATGGTTAAATAATTATAAAAGGTTAACAACATTAAGTTTGTTATATAAGGCAATTTTATTTTATTTAAAAGGAAAGGCATGAAAGGTGTTCCAGGTTACAGTATACAAATCTCTAGACAGCAGGTCCTCACTTACCCTGCCAGAAACAGTTTAAGGGGTAAGGGTGTCTTACACCAAATAACATAAAAAGAATTCATTAAAACTTCTACACATCATTGTAAATTTTTTAAAGATTTAGGTTAAAATATATAACTAGAAAAGACAGAAGTGTTTTCTATAAAGTTTGAACCCTTAACTCGTTATTACACATTCTGGTCTGTTTTCTAATTCTGCCGTCTAACTGTAAAAACTAAGACATTTATGTTAAACATTATTTAATATTAAAGGAGGGGATAACATTAAGAGGAAAACATTTTTAAAAAGTACTATAGTATGTGATTTCCCAAACCTATTTTTAAATGTAATTTGCTCTCAACTATTTATGTATACTTTTCAATTACTACTCTTTCTTTGTCAAATGATTTTATCATCACTAACATCTATGATAAAAACCGTCCTGGGATGCCAAACAGATAGCTGTTTTCAACCATCATATAGTAAAAATCAAGAGTAGAATTTCAAAATGTAAGTATAGAATTTGTAATTGAAGAGCTAGGTTTGTAGAAATTCAACATATAAACATCAACTTTTAAATAACTGACCTTAAGTATTAAAATATGTGTCATTTCTAACCTGCTTAGATACATATAACAAATAATATCTATACATTCATAGTTGTCTGAGGAAAAAGGAACTTTAACATGGCAAAAATTATGCATTCTAATACCTGAAGTGGAACCTCAAAAGACTTTAGACATAAATATATAATAAATTCATTCTAAACAAAACTCCAATGAGCCATACAAATTTTATATATTTTACATTATCTATTACTAGAGAATGCTGTAATGGCAAGCAACCTAATAAGTCAAAATATAATGCATTTCTAATATAAACTATCTCTTTTAGAAGAAAGATATATTAAGTGTTATTTTGGCTTTAAAATATTCAGTGTTTCAGGATATATGAAATCACTTTATGTAAGGTTATAGCCGAAACAGCGCTTATGACTGATAATGTAAAAAGCTGTATTTGCCTGCTTTACACTTGTCCAGATCAGTGTGATAGAGTAAAAATCTTGTTTATAATCCTAATCTACACTTTGGGGAATCTTCTTACTCCTCTTTCCTGTTGCCTTGCATTCCATTCTGTCTGCAGTAAATTCTCAACTCCGTTTTGACTGCTGTGTATTAGCTAAGAAACACGTCACTGTGGTATCTAACTTATTAAACACTCTAATAGTTGTGATTTAGGTTTTTAACCATAACTATTTTGAATTTCTGGTCAAACCCAGAATGGGACAGTTCACTGTAAGGTTAAAAAGGCACTGCCCCAAATTTATTTATCTACTTTGTTTCTTCAACATATCAGCCTACATCCATGGTATTATTTTCAAACATCCAAATATCCATAAGGAATAATACCATATTTCTCAAATGTTAGAGGCAAAGTGCCTGTATTTATGCAAAGATAAAATAATTACAGCCATATATTATGCAAATTATGTATATATATTTGTACATATAACTGCAAAGAAATTAATAATGAAGCTAATGTCATATTAGAATAAAATTTAAACTTACTTAAAATGATGAAAAGTTAATATAAAAATAAATAATTTAGGTAGCAATTTTAAGCAAGTATATCCTAGTTTTAGCATTACATCTGGACTGCCAGAAAAGCAGTTTTGTTAAAAATCTTTATTCACAATTATTTAAAGCCTGGGAAACAAAATAAATTATCAACATAAAGAACTGATGTTCCAAAGCCCAATCTCTTAATTGCTGATCAGAGCTGAAAATAGATCCTTTTTCTCCACTAATTGAATGAGTCTTGTTAAACCTTTTGAAATGCACTTTAGAAAATGCAAGAATACAGCTTAGAACAGGTTCTTTAATTTGGGTCATTTTCTGTTACTTGCAGTGGTGACGGGTGCTTAGCAACGCTGTTCTGGTGGCCCTTTTAAGGAAATGAATACCTGGAATACAGCATTTTAATCTATTTTATGGCATTAATTATCAAAACCACTGTATTTAGACAGTGCCTCCTTTGCCACTTGCCTGTATTATGAAAGACAGAAGTCACATGATAAATTGAATGTATTATTTCAGGTGACAGAAGATCTGTATCCCTCCCTTACCAAAAAAAATTTTTTTTAATGTAAAGACATAAAAACTAACAATAATAGAAGCCACAAAAAGGTTCCTTTAAATGTTTGGATAAAGATATTGTATTGAAAGTCGTTGTTCAGACATATGTAAGTTTCTTTTTCTAAATTTTTGGGAACTAAACTCCACCATGCCACACATTAGGCCACTGGTACCTAAGAAACATCATGTAAGACAGTCAAAATTTAGTAAGATTTTATTTGGCAAAGACTTAGTGAATATTTCAAATATTGATTTTTTTAAGAAAAGATAACTTTTCCATGAAAAATAATAATGAGAATAGCACTTAAGTCATGATGAAGTTACTCCCTCATAATGTGCTTAAATGATTAACTATCAGGCAGCCCAAGAAACATGGTCAAATATGCAGCTACCAAGTAGCTTCTAAGAAATCAAACTACCATGTTATATTCTGTCCACGTTTTATTAATAATATAACAGGTTAAGAAACTAGTAATTAGAACATTCAGAATATTACTTTTTCTCATCTCAATTGTCATTGTTCAAAGTACAACCCTTTTAACTTTTTCCTCATAATCACACAATTCATTTTAAATTTCCTTCAAGGAAGGTGACACTCATATATCTCCATTCTTCTCTATCTTCACGGCCAAAAGGAGATCAAGTGACTCCCTCTTTGTCTAGAATGTATCCTAATTTCGGTCTTCGATAATCAATTTTTTTAAAGCTTTGAACATGTAGCCCCCAAAAGATGAGACAGGAATCCTCCAGGTTAACGATCTGCCATCATATATTTTACGTTTCAGTCTATCAGCTAAAGTGTGCTAAGCATCTTTTAAAATTAACATTTATCATCAAATTGTGTATATCACAGGATAAAATGAGACAACAACAAAATGTCTCAAGTTTTTTAAACCTCTGAAAACAGGCTTTGCTTGAGGTTTTGGGGTTTTGAATGTTACAACTGCATTTCAATACCTGGGAATCCAATGGGGGGAAAAATGTGGGGCGCAGATAGTACATGCTGCACTGAAATATGCTCCTACTGAGAGGCATAACTTAAATGTATTTCACAAATGCCTTTTCTGGATATTTTCAATCCTTTTTTAAGACTACTTTAACAATTAGCACACAGAGGTCTCTGGATGGCTCTCAGAAACATTTAAAACCAGAGAACAAAAGGTTTATTTTAAAAATGAAAACCTTGGCTTATACAACTCCAGACGTGAATCTGCTTTCAATTACTGAAAGTATTTCCACTTTAGTGGAAGGGGCTCAAATCTTCAACTACACCATCTTAAGGCACTGGCTTTGATTATATTAGACTCAGAAGACAAAATGACTTTGTGACACAGGCATATATGCATACAAGTAACATACATATAATTTATAAGATATTCCACAGAGAGAAGCTAGCAGAGAGAGGGAGGAAATGTGATTTCTCATTCTGAGAGCAGCCACAGATCTTTAATTTTATTAAATGCACACACAAAATGAGCAAATGGTTTTTTCCTAAACTTTAATAGACATTGCATAAGTTTTCCCCAACCATTCTAAACTCTTTTTTCCACAGAAGTAACCTGCATCGAAGCATAGCCACAAAGTTGAATTTCTTAGACTCTAATCTGTAAAATCCTCAAGACCAAAAAAAAAAAAAAAAAAAAAAAAAAAAACCAACCCCCACACACTAAGTATTTCGCAGGCGAAAACCTCTTAATTTAGCGTGATTATTTTGCACCCTTTTCCCCCACTAAGCAATTAGTATGATGGATTTCGGTTAATGGAATCAAACGGCTGATGAATTTAAGCTCAATGCAGATTTTAAACATTTCAGACATAAATTATCCAAAATCATTATTGCTAAGATTTGCTCCCAACGAATTCGATAAGACACGTATACCGCAAAACTCGCAGGATGCAGGGGAGGGGGGGCAAAAAAAAAAGACAGCTTTACCTCATAGGCTGGGACTGTACACTATTCATTTTTTTAAAAATCCATCTAATTAAAAAATACCGGGAACAAAAGACTCCATTCTGCCCGCGGCTACCTGTACCGCTCTGGGTGACAAAGAGTAATCGAGAAAGTTCAGCTTTCACCTCCTCTAAATCCTTAAATTCGGTCCCTCAGGGGTTAAAAAGCCACCTCATTTTAGATGCTAATACCGTCTCCGCACCGATTCCAACCCGCGCGCGGAGCCTCCTCCCATTCCGACACCACCCGGGGAAAACGAGCGGAGCCGCCGCCGGCCCCGAGCAGAGCAGCCGCCGGCCCCGAGCGCCCCGCGGTTGTCGCCGTCGCCGTCGCCGCCGCCGCACGCCCGGGAGCGAGCGAGCGAGCGAGCAGGAGCCGCGCGAGGAGCCGCCCGTCCGCCCCAGGCCGCGGCGGTCGCCGCCGCTCACCCACCTTTCCGCGGCGCGCCCTCGCTGTGGCCGTGCGGAGCCGAGCCCGGCGCTGCCAACTTGCCTCGGTCTGGAGCGTATCGTGTTACAGCGCCGGGCTCGGGGCTCGGGCTGCGAGCGGCAGCCAGACATGATAGGCTGAGGCTCCTCTGTTTACACCCGGCCGCGGAGGGGGCGGCGGCGGCGCTTAACCCCTTCGGGCCGGGCCGGGCCGGGCCGGGCCGCCCCACCGGCCCCGCGCCCGCCGCGCCGGCCGCCCCAGCCGCGGCACACGCGCGCACACGCAGGCCGGCGTCCCTGCACGCTCACCGCCGCGCCCCAGACGGAGGCTGTGCAGACGGCCCCGCGGTCCGCTCCCCGGCGGGCTCGGAGGACCCTGGCGGGAGGCATCCGCACCCCCCGCCGGCGCCGCCGCACCCGCCCGCCGGGCCGGGAAGCAGCTCAGTTCTCCGACGTGGGTCTCCAGGCTGCGGCGGCTTTCGCAGACGGAGATTCTCCATGCGCGCTACTTTCCAGGGCTCACAAAAGAATCTCCTTCCCAGCCCGCGGATGGGTCCCGACCCCGGTCCGCCACCGTTCACGCCTCGCGCGGCCGAGGCGTTCACTGGAGCCCGGCGCGGGCGATGCCGCGCTCCCCGCGTCTCGGCCCAGCTGAGACCTGGGGCTCGCGGGACGCCGCGCGGGGGAGCTGGGCACCGGGAGGGCCCGCGGCGGGGCCCCAAGCCCGGCCCCGCGGGGCACACGTGTTGGGGTCGCGAGGGGCGCCGGGGGACAGTCGCAGCCCCTCCGTCCGCCTTTCGCCCCAGTCCTCGCCACATTCCCGGGCCGTGAACGCTGAGGGTCGGGCGGGCTCCCGCCCCAGGAGAGAGAGGCTCCCTGGGGCCGGTGTGCTGCAGGATGTGCCAGGACTGGACAGCCCTGGTGTGGAGCAGCTCCTGTAGTGTTACCAGCTTTACTTTTGAATAAAAAACACCTCAATACTGCAGCACTTAAATTTGTATTTAAAAAATTGTCATTTCCTCCCCTCCAGGTCCGCTTTTATCATTATTTTTGCATTGCCTCTAGCCTTCCTTTAATTTCTATTCTAGAACATTCTATCTACACCATGCAGCCTCTTCCTCCATTAGACTGAGAATTGAATGACTGTTCATGAATTTTTAGATTTACCGGTGCTTTCTTCCAACTCCTCCAAACTCGAGTATTTTTTATAAATAAAACAGCACTTTATCACAATACCATTATCAATCAATACATCATCACTAGCTCTCATTTCACATTTTAACGGTCCTAAATACAATTTAAACCAAACAAAAATACTATCAGGCAGGATAAGTGTTCTCCCTTTATCATTAGAAGATTGCAATTATAATTTTTCTCTTCTTCCAGTCTCTTTCCTCCAGTAGACTAAATTCTTTCCACACTCCTAGGGTTCAACAAAACTGTGACTTCGTTCTTTTTTTGGCATATCACTTTACCTTGACTTTTGTCACTTTTTATACATAATGCTACAAGAATGTGAATATGGCTTCCCTCCCTCTCTGTGGAGACGTTTTCTTCTCAATTTCCTACCTTACATATCTATCATCACACATGTAAATACCTGATGTTACTGCATGTTTGAGCAGTCTCTGCGCCTCAGTGTGTTTTTTAATTTCAGTAACTCTGGCTCTGCTAAAATCACAACTCATCAAACATTCCATGTTACAACATGATAAGCACAAGCATCCTGTGCATTTTTCTCTTAATGATCAATAGAGTCACCTTTTACAGGGACATTATTAAGATAGTACAGACATTAAACTCCAAGCAATCCTTTAAATTTTATACATTTCTTTGACACAGGCAAACCTGTGAAATTATTGCACAATTTTGAAATTCTTTCTCTTTAGTAAAATTGGGTCAAATATAGAACAATAGACATTTTGTGGGCCACCAGAAGGGTTGTAAGCTCTGAAACAAATATCTTTCTAAATCGTAATATTTTGAAAAGGATTCTTTCACATATAGTTGTAATGCTTGTCACTCTCTTAGTTGGGGGGATCACCTGAAATAACTGCAAATAAAAACTATTTAGATCGAACAGCTTTCAACTGAAGAAACTGTTCGATTAGGATCTTAGCAGAATTAAATAGGAAGACTATTACACAATTAAAATTTGCTAGGACCAGGAAGCTTGCCTGAGCTTTAGAAATCTATCCCTTGATTTTTGATGTCTACAAATTTGCAGGTCTGGACTAACATAAAACATCAGAACACAGAGAAATGAACGTTAATAGAAGAAATGAAAGATTCTAGGATCTTAGCTAAATCACTGGTTGGGTCAAGATGAATCTCAAGAAGACTGATACTTGGCATGTTCATTTCCCCAGATTAATACTATGTAAATTGGTCACTGATTGATAGCATTTATTAAAATTCCAATTCAAAATGCTAATTAAGCATTGCCCACCTATAAATATCAGAACCAGGTTAGACAAATTTTTATAGACTACATAGGAATATTGTATCTACATGTATGTCTAGTTCTACTTTTTTCTTATTACAAAACTAATTATTTTCAAATTGGACAAGGATAATATCCCCCGAGAATTATCAAGGATTTACTTTGAACAAAGCTGAGCAGTAGCAGAGCAGCAGCCCATGGGGAAGAGGCAGAGGGAGAGATGTGGTTTTAAACTATTTCTGTTGCTGAAATATGAAGGATAGATTCCATATACATCTTCCAAGAAAACACAGGGGTTTTTGGCCACACCCATCCAAGCATTAAATCAATGCCATCTTTTAAATACAGGAGTCCACCAAGGAGTTCCACAGAGATGTGTAGTCACAAGGCACACATTTAACTTCTATTTTCCTGTACTGTAGTTTGCCATATAGATGATGTCAGGGATAATTAGCATTATGGATACGGCCTTCCGTAACTTAAGCACTTCTTGTCTAAGATCTACAGAATTCCCTGCAGTTCCATGAGCAGACACTATTAAATATGTTGAATTATGTGGCTATTTTATGTTGTGAATAAATAACCACATGGAATCATACTTGCAATATTAAATGAATTTTACTTATAACTGAATTCAGTTCTTTAGGCATAAAAGCCTAATGACTGCACACCACGAGGAAGATTTTTAAAAATGTATGAACCAAACCAAATCAAAGCAAATTGTATTTTTAAAAAAAGCCCATGAATGAGCAGTTACTTCAAACTGGCACCAACTTAGCTTCACGTTAAGAGTGTTTCTGACCTCTCTCTCTGCTCAGGCCAACAACCTTGAAGAAAAATCAAGAGTATAATGGAAACCGAGATGATTAGTTTTCTTGCTAATTATTAAGCACTGAAGCCATATTGTCAGCAATGCTAACACAAACCCCAAAATTGACTACTTATAGCTATAGTAAATGTATGACTATGATAAAAGCAAACAGTGAGCAGTTCATATTATAACTAGCATTATAGTTAACACATGACACATTTGTTTTCAGGACTGAGGGGAAACACCAGGGCTTTCTGAATACTGTACCAGGCGAACACTGTCATTGAGCTTCATTCCTAAATCAATGCATACCATTTTTCTTTAATTTTCTAAGTACCTATGAGTAAGTACATTATTAACCCATTTTATAGATAAGCAAACTGAAATTTAATGATATCAAAAAAATAGGACCATGTAGTTTATGTGTTTGTTGGGCTCCTAAGCCTGACACTAAATCATTTGTATAAATATTCACAGTATCAACTCGGTATTCAAAATTGATACTAAGAAAATGGTTCACCTTCCAAGTCAATCAGGATAAGCTACATCAATGATCTGAAAACATAGTATGAATTTTAGACATTGATAAGAGGCACAGTCCCTTGTTTCTATATTTTGCATTTATCTCTAGGTATAAATTATCAAATAGTATCAATATTAGCATCCTCTGCAATGAAATGATCAAAATATATTCCTAAACACCTGTTTAGTGATCATCACAGATCAGTATGTGTCTGTCACTGAAATTTGTCTCAATGGACTCTGTTAAGAACTATACCTTTATTTATAAATAAGTTTTCAGTTTTTAAATAAGTATGTAAAAGAAATCATTACATATAACAATGCACTGACATCAATTGGTACATAAAAATTGTACAACTAATTCAGGTGCCTGCCATGAATAAAACTTTACATTTTACCTTATTATTTACAAAGTGTTATTCTGTCAGTAATTTTCTAATTACTGACTAATTACTGTTATAAACTGATATTAGCTGTATTTAAAATCATACTTATTGGTCTATGCTTTTTGTTTGTGTGCTTGCTTCGCTTTGATTTTGGAGACGGGTCTCCCTAGGTAGTCCACACTGTACTTGACCTTGCTATGTTGCCCAGGCTGACCTCAAATTTTCAATCCTCCTGCCTCAACCTTGCAAGTGCTGGGATTACAGGTGTATGCCATCACACGCCACTCTGGGGCCCTTCCTTTAATAATATTAAATTATCATTTAATATTAGAATAAAAGTAAAGTTTTGAAAACAAAGTCTTGCAGAGAAAGCCAATTTATAATTTTTCAAATATGTGTACAGTAAATCTAAAAGGCCAGTATAATATCTAGGTGATTCTTTCCTTAATTTATCCTACAGTATATCGCATTGGCAGCATACACATTTACTCCACAAACTATCTGAAATGACCCATATTTAAAATCATTTCTAAAAGATAAGTTTCTTATTTTTAAAGGTGTTAGCTTATCTTATAAAAATGCAATCTGAAATCTGATACATGACAAAGGCTTAAAACTTGTCCTTTAGATAGCCAGTCATGGGTGCTGCATGCCAAAAGAACTGGTCCTTATTGTTGTCCTAATTCGGATGACCTTGGACAACATCCTGCTGCCTGCTCTGCAGCCTGGACAGGAGGAAAGAGAAGAAACAGGATCTAGGTGTGCCTGATGAGGTCTGGGTGCCTTGCAGCGGGCAGCCAAGCACTGCTCTGCATCTGAATGGTATGAGAATCGTCAGTCAGCCCTGTACTGGCTAAGGTCCAAGTGGGAAGAAGGGGGTGAGGAAAGAAGATCATTCCCACCTGGTGGGGAGAGCTGGACAGAGGCAGGAGGGCAGAGCTTCAGGAGAAATCCAGATGGCCAGCAAGAGTGAGCTGGGGGTAGGGAAGCCAGGGACAGTATACACAGCAGTAGTGGAAAGGCCAGGTCAAGTCACCAGGTGTTCACGACAAGGTTAGAGGGCACTCAACAGACAGAGAAGTTCACAGAGGCCTAGCATCAGTAAGGCGCCATGCCTGGGAAGTACAGGTGTGGCCAACAGGCAGGGCACAGGTCTTTGGGCCCCAAAACTGATAATTCCTAGGCCCACCCAGCGATGGCACTGTTTGTCCATGCTTGACAACCATTGGGGCGCATCTTATTTTCAGGTCTTGAAAACAGGAATACACTTTGGAAGGATATTTTGTATGAATTTGTGGATAGTTTAAGTTTCATAAATGTAGATGCGATGAATAAAAACAAGTATCTTAATTAGAGAACAGTATCTTCCTCCTGGGCTATTTGTTTCAAATGATGTTTCTATCCACTTGCCAAAACGCTAGTTTTCAAAAATAACTTTCAGTTAACTATCAAAAAGCTAAGGTGCATATTTTGTACTTAAATATATTACTATTAAGTACTTTGTTTCCACACCAAAATTAGTTATTCAGTGATGACTGGCGATAAAGTGATATAGTTAGGCTAGTTGTCTACAGAGGCAACAGATATGCACAGGCAAAATGCTTCTGAAGTGAACAGAACATACAAATCACATAAACATTCATGTTTACCCTTAGAAATTTATAATGTCAAAATGTATACCAGCTGTGATGACATACACCTGTAATCCCAGCATTCAGGAGGCTGAAGCAGGAGGATTCTGTGTCTGAGGGCAGATAAGCCTACATAGCATGTCGAAGGCTGGCCTGGACTGTATAGCAAGACTTTGCTCAAACAGACAAAACCACGAAACCAAAATCAAAGCTAAAATACTATGTATTAAGATAATTATTGGAAATAGTTTAATATATTTTTATTTACAGACAAATCTGGATAATTGATGTATATTAATTTCAAGTATTTTCATGACAGTCATATAGAATGTTTTTAATGATTCTTGTAAAAACATGTTTGTGCACATATTTTTATATATCATTCTGGATGCAAGTATCCACTTGGCAACTGGGGCTCATCTTATTTTCAGGTCTTAAAAACAGGAATATATTTTAGAGGGATATACCTGTTTTTTACCAAGCCAATCTACTTTTTCAGTGTGGTTTAGAAGCCATTCTATGCCTGCAATCTCAGGACCCTGGGAGGCTGAGGCAGGAGGATCACAAGTTTGAGCCCAGCCTAGGTAATTTAGTGAGACACTGTTTCAAAATAAAACATAAAAAGGGCTAGGAGAATAGCTTAGTGTAAAAGCCATGGGTTCAATCTCTAGCGCCAAAAGAAAAAAAGAAGCCATTTCCTTTTTTGAGGCTTTTGTGATTCAAGAACAGTATGAGGGTCTCTCTTTTGTGTTCCCAATGGACTTCCGTAAATATCCTTTTTTAACTTTCAACATACCATACTCTACTGTCTGACTCCTTTTCTGTGGCTCTTTCCATACCCTAAATACAGGAGGGTAGGCACCATTTGTTTGCTAATTCTCTAGCATGTAGCACAAAGCAGACTGTAAATAAATACCAATTTATTGATGTGTAGTTGGATGGTCAGCAGAAACAACTAACCCAGATTAAAGAAACTGCTTGCTATTTAAAACCATTCATTCATCGGTATGTATCATGCTATTCCGAAATTAATGATTCATTCTCTCTCTTCCTCTCTTCTCTCTCCCTCCCCTCTCGCCTTCTTTCTCTCACTCTCTCTCACTCTCTCTCACTCATACACACCCCTAAGTTAATGTAAACATTTTGAGGACAGAAGCTGTAACCTAATGGTACCTAGCACCATTAATAGTTCTAGGTCACTACTTTTAAAACTCTGAAATATTTTTTTTTTGTTATAAAAGTCACAATATTATAAAAGTGAGCATATGATCTGGTTTGATAATACCCTCTTGGATCTCTCTCAAATACTGTCCCATCAAAATTACATCACACACAGATGAATGTTTAAAAAGTAAAAGGAAAAAATGAAAACAAAGCTTTTGTAAATAAGGAGGGGAACAGGGGTTGAATGGAGGGTAGCGGAATGGGGGAAAAAAGAATCAAGTTACATCAGGTACAGGTAAAATTCCCTAGAATGAGTGTGATCATTATGTGTATCTAAAATTACAATTAATAAACAATTAATAAAAAAAGTGCTACCATGCCATATCAATTCCAATCAATAGACTACAACATTTCACATTGTTTATTGAGGGTGATTCAATTTCATGAGCCTCTAACATAAATCTCTAAGGCCACAATTTATGTCCCAATATTCTCACTAGGAATCAGTGAGTAGAAACGAGGAAGAGCTGGTCATCGTTTTCTTAGGGGCCTTCATATACTTGAAGATGATTATTCTCAAATCTTCCCTTAAAGTCCACATTGTCATGCTAAACTCTATTATCATTTTACTATTTCCTCCTGGGTCTATTTTTCATATCTCTCATTATCTTACTGGTTTTTATTAAACTTCCTTTGTCGACAGCTGGTGGAGGTAGCTAAGAACCAAGCGCTAGTGGAGAGACCTAGTCTAGGAAGAAAAGACAGTTCTATGAGAAGACAAATGACTTAGTGAAAGGAAACAGAGTAAAGTGAGCATTTTGCTAGATATTTCTGTTTAAAAGTGCCAGGGAGACGAAGACAGAAAGCAGGGATTTGGTTTGGTACGTGGATTTACTAGCGCAGTTCCATAACCGTGATATTTACGAGTGTAGATGAGCTCTCAGAGGCAGTGAGCACATTGAGAAAGCAAAGAGCTAAGCCCGAATCTTAGGGGATGCTCACGTACCAGAGCCACAAAGAAGAGGTTCAGCCACCAGGGAGGCAGAAGGCTACCTCTAGGAAATTAGAGAGAAGCAGTGGTGTAATGTGACAAGCTCTGGAGGAGAGTTTTAAGAACTGTGACTCAGAAGGAGCTAGGGTATGTGATGCAACAAAGCTCCATGCTGCAGATTAATTCTTAACGTTGATTGAAGAAAACTCTTGAAACTGGCAGGAAGAAGCAATTTGTGACCTAAAAGAGAATAATTTCTGGCATGAGGTGAATGTCAAGACTTAATGGTTGTTGAAAAGCAAGTGGATAGTGGGGAAATAGAGAAAGGTAATATACAAACCATTGTTTTTGTTTTTCAAAGTTTCTAGATTTGAATTTCATTCACATTTATTGAATGTCTTTCCTGTTCCCAAAACATCTTAGGTACTTTCATATGAAATGGCTTCCTTAATCCTCACAGGGCAGGGCTAGTTTAAAACTTGGGGGAAAAAACTCCTGTATTTCTATTATTTAAAATCCTCTGTAAGGAAAAATGTACCAGTTCTTGAGGGCAAATTTCTAAACAGGGCCTGCCTCAGTTTGTAAGAACTAAGTATAAATTTTAGGGTCTTCAGCAGCTTAAGAGAAATCATCCAAAAATACATATTACATATTGCAAGAGAAGAAATGAATTCCCTAAGAAAAGAGGAAGAGAAAGGACAGCGAAAAAACAGGTAGAGACAGAAGATGTTAAGTAAGAAAAACTCCAGTTGTGTGTCTAGTCTTGGATTCTTGCAGCTTTTGAGTGACAGCAAATGGCTGGGGTTACCTCTTTCTTTTAAGAAAACTACTTTAGAGAGAATGTTTTGCAAAAAATCTAGAATCATTGAAAGACGAAACAAGGGCATCTATTTAATTGATGCTAAGCACAAGAGCAAAACTCTTGAGGCTGCAGCAAACAAAAGATTATAAGCACTAAAGCAAGTGTCCAAGTGGAGATTCTGACACCACATTATCCAGATGCTTCACCATTCGTGGTGGGAATTTACTTTCAAAATGGGAACCACTGTGAAAATAGGCAGAAGTATGTTATTTTTGGCCAAAGGCCTTTGCAAGATTTTTAAGAAAAGGTTTGTGCAGTGTGATCATTCAAATGAATTTTAAAGATTAAGGCAGGACAATTTAGAGTATTTTAGAATTAATTTCATAGTATTACTCATTAGGTCAATATATCACTTTGTCACTTTAACTACAGAGTCCAAGATAGCTTTAACTGAGATAAGCAGCCAGTATAAGTAGAAGAGCTCTCAAAGTAGGTACAAATACAAGTTGAGTACAGTTGGGGACTGTATTCTACAATGGATATTGAGTAAACTTAGCTTCAAGGAATGTCTGGCACAGTTCCTAAAGAATGTTTAAAATGAAAAATTTTCTAACTGAAGAAGTACAGTACAGATTATGATTAATAGAAATGTATGATGAGTGAGAAAAACCCTGCATTATAGCAAGGCACTTACGCCATCAAAAGCTTATTCTATTGCTTATAATTATTTCTAGCAATTTTAATACAAACGTAGGATCATAGTCAGTACTAGTAAAATTTTTGGCTGAAATTCAGATAAATAGTATCTTTTTTACCATACCTTATTCTAGTTTTTCTTTCTCAACCTCATTTCCAACTCTTCTGACTATTTTGCTGCCTGTCTGGGACTATAGCATCATAGCATTATAAATGTATGAATCATGGTTTTGTTTATTTTGAAGAATGAATTCATGGCCTCACACAGCCATTTGCAAATGGCTTCTTAATATGGACATGATTTACAAAACAGCTTTTTAATTTTTATTCTATTCTGTGTGTTAACATTCTGTATGTTAAGGTATTAGCCATGTTACAGCACATATAAGAGGTGAGAAGTTTGTTCCTTTGCAAGAATAGCACTGGAGAGTTTTTAGGAGCCAAGGGAAGTAACACAATGTGCCGATCATATTATTATGTTTGATATATTGATGGCGAAAAGGATTTAACCGCAGCCATATGATGTATGGTTTATTCTTCCTACCTAATTTGCACACCTACTTATCCATTGATACATTCTGAGGAATGTGTCATTTGATGATTCCAGCACCACATAAATGCTACACACAAATTTAGATTCTGTAGGTCCATCACATAGTATGCCTCTTGATGCAATTAAGAGACTCAGTAGGCACAAGATACACAAAGGTGCTTGCAGAGTAACACGGCATACCATTTACAGTAAACTTTTCTCATAAATAGAAAGAATATACTCTAAAATAACGGTTGAAAGTGTAGTATGGTTCGAGGCACAGAGGTGCACACCTGTAATTTCAACACCTGGGAGTCTAAGTCAGGAGAACCACCACAAGCTCAAGGCCAGCCTGGGTTACACAGGGAGTTCAAGTCCTCCCTGAGCTACATAGCAAGTCCTGTCTCAAACAAAGTATAGCATAGTAAATACATTGCTATAGTGAATACCACTAACATAGTAGTTTATTTTCATTACCACGTATTATGTACGATACAGAATTATCCATGCTAGGCTTTTATTTGACTGACAACCCAATAACTTTTACATCAACATCACCACTAACACACCCTAACGGGCTGCACTATGAAGTTATGACTGCTACTTCGTCGCTTTCAATGCGAAATTTTCAGTCCCATTGCAATCCTGTAAGACCTGAATGTGATTCATTGTTGACTGAATGATACTATATGTCATGCTACTATATTTTTCAGGGTCTCTTCTAATGACTATGATTTTTGTATTTTGGGGGGACTCTTCTAGTAACTGAGTGTCCTCTCAGTCGCTTCAAGTAAAGTATGTGACAACTAGGAAGCTCTAAGTAATTGGTGTTAGAGCATAACACCAGTTTCCTGGCAGAAGAGATCACACAGCATCACCAAGTGTTAGGCCCTAAAGGGAAACTGGTGCTCCCTGTTTCACCTCTTATAATCTCACAGGGCAGACAATGAGTATAACCCTACAAACAGACAAAGCTGTGTTCCTGTCCCGTAGTCCTGCATTCCTGCCACCTTCTCTGATATTCTCCCAGGATATCATATTCATAAGGTTATGCACCTGGAAGTATATATATTCATATAAAGGAAACAGCTCCCCTACTTCTTAATGATCCTTCATATTATTAACATGATTCTCCTCCCCTAGCTCCTAAGAGCAAAGAAATAGGCAGATATTAAGATGTGCCTAAAGGCAGCTGTTAAAGCAAAAGAATCACTGTTAATAGAAAATTAGAATCCCAGAGACCTTCAGAGTCAAACATGAGACTACCCTGCCACCTCTGGTTAATATGAAATTTAATTAATATTATATCTAACAGAAAAACTTTTCCTGTGCTTAAAATTAGAATGTTTATGATATCCCGTGTCTTTTTGTTTTACATTGAAAGGATCAAGGTAACTTTCCAGAAAAGTAAAATGTAAACCCATATTCAGTTTCTCTCTGATTATAAAGAAATAAATCAACTTCAGGTCTTTCTTATATACATACTTTCATGAGAGAAAACTAACAATCACCTTTATTTGCAGAGGCAGCAACCACATATGCCTGAAAAGGAGATATTTGAAAATTCCTGAATTCATTTTTATGCCCATTTCCTTATCCTAGTTCAAATCAATTTCCTATTTTCTCACACTCCTCCTGGCTGGCAGCTGCTCTTTCTGGGCCTTTATCTGACCCAAGGAAGGCAGGCAGGCAACCAGTTGCCTGTTGCACTGATGCCAGCCCTGTTTCCAAGCTGGAGACAGAATGTCTAATCTCCATATTGCAAGCAGCTTCCAACTGCCCCATCTTACAAAGCATCTTAACATTTGGATCCACAGGCTAGGGTCTCCTGTCTTTCCTTTTATTGGAAATTAAAACAGTTTTTGTTGGAATAAAGATCCTTAGTGAAAAGAGAAAACAAAACAACCAATTTATATGGCAAATCGCTAAGGAAAAAAAATTCACCTGCAATGTAAACACTGAAGACAGAAGAAGTCATGCAATAAACCTTGTATTTGTAGACTGTCTGAAGGAATACAATTGAAAGAAAATAGCTGTTTGGAAGGGTCTGCCAAGAAGAACTGATTCTCTTGAACAAAACCATAACTTCATAAAACCACAGAACTGGCAAAGACCACCAGCAAAGACCATGACAGTAGCCCCCATCACCCTGTAGAACAGACAGCTACTTAAGTGGAAATGGCATTTAGTCTTCTTGATTTGTTTTGACTTTACATCGGACTGTTCTGGGATACATCCAGAATTGTATTTTTATAGACTTCAAAGATACCAACAAAAGAACTACTTGTGTCTTAGCAATCTCTGTGGAAATATTCCCACATTTTTCCTGTGCCCACTGTTCCGCTGGTCACTGCCGAAGGGAAACAGTGAAACGCTGGGCTCAGCTGCTGTGGCTGTCCTTCAGCTCACCCATCTCAGGCCACGCCAGCAAAGATGGCCGATCGACACTCCTGGTGAGGCTCCCTCACACCGAGTCTTCTTCCAAATAGATTTCTAAGTCCTTCTCTACTTTTGTAGTGTGTAGTACAAGAAAAATGTCATCTGGTCTAGATTCATGGATATAATTTGATAAACTCAAAGAAAATAGGAAACAAAAACCCTTAAAATTTTCTTTCAATTTTAATTCCATGAAGTACAATCATAACATTTTACATACAGAGAAAGCTATGTGTTTCCCTAAACAATGCCCTCTTTTGATTTTCCCTTTTATCTCAAAGTTAGCACTGCTTTTCTAGTTATCTTCTCTCCTAATGCTTCTCACAGTCAGTTAGAAGTTACTGTACTACCATCTTCTAGTGATGTCTTATCCCTGTGTTTTCTTTTTGAAAGCACCTTACTTTTACATCTCATTATATGCATCTCAGATACCTCAATAATCTACTTGATGGTCTCTGCATCCCCACTCCAATCTATATTCTGGTTCAATCTTCCTAATGATTTATTTGCAAATGCTCCTCCCAGCTCAAATCCTTATTGGCTCCTATTGACTAAAGAATAAATCCAGTTCCTTAGCTTTTCATTTAAGAGTACCAGTGTAGTCTTATCATATATTTGACAGTCTGACTTTTCTTACATATGTCTTACCATTTTACTACCACTGTGTACATAATATTGCTTCCTCGACCTAAATTCCCCTCCTTTCCTTCTGTTTTTGTTTCTATCTCTGACTTCCGTAATCACTGCCATCTCTCACGGCCTAGCTCAGACATTATTTTATTTCATGATTTCATTTCTCAATCAGGCTAAGTATCTTCAACAAGCTGTGCCCATAGGAATTTTAAATGCATCATGTTCCAGGATAAGATAATTACCTCTCACAAACTTGTATCTCAACCTGCGTTACCTGTGTCAGCGAATGAAATCTTTCTGTTCATCCGAATGCTAAAGACAGAAGCCTGGCTGTCAGTCTTGAATATCTTCTCTTTTATCAGCCATGTCTTCTCCATTCCCCACATCAAATCAACCAACAGTCCCTTTCAGTGCACCCTTTCTCATCACCAGAGTAACTACCTTTGTTAATGTAATCATTACTTTTTGCCTGAATGCAATCTCATTATTGCTTCTATTTTTGTCTTCCTCTGCCACATTCCATTCTATTTCATTTAGAAAAATAAAATAAAGTAAAACAACAACAACAATAACCAAAAAAACCCCTATGTGGTCATATCCAATCCTTGATTGAAAAATTGTACATGGCTCCCCCACTGCCAGTTAGATAACACTCAAATTCCTTAGTAAAGCTTATACAGTGCTTGTCATCAAGCCTCTCCCAAAGTTTTAACTTCAGCCTTCTTTCCTGCATTTGGCACACGATTTTATCCTTCTTTTTATCTAGAATAGCATTCGCCCTTGCCAACTCTTACTTGTTCTTCAAGTATCAGCTTAACTGTCTTCTCCTCCTGTTCTGAAATCTTTCCTGTCTCCTCATGGTTGGCAGCCACTTGGTTACTGCACATATTTACCGCATTAAAAAAAAGTAACAGTCATAACACTTATTAAACTATCCATAGTGTCTTAATTTATTACTATTACTATTTAACACTGGTTAAATAAATGAGTGAATGAATGTATAAAATATTTAATCTGACTACAACTCAACATAAAGACCCACACATTAGAAGGAATTGTAAGAAAAACATCAAAATTAAGTACATTTAGTTAAATGTCCGACAAAGTAACATACAACACATTTGAGCTCAAAACTAATTGAAATGACTTCTAATTACATTTTGTATGCAGGTATTTTCTTTATTCTTTGGCAACTGAGCACCTTCTTGTCCAATTAGTCAACACAAATCTTTTCCTTTCTATATTTCTCTGCCTCTTATTTATTGATAGTATTACAACACAATTTCTATGGCAAATTGTGGCTTTCTCTTAGTAACTCTAATACAATATTTTCTTTCTTTCTTTTTTTTTTTTTTCAGTATGGGGGATCGAACTCACGACCACTGCTGAGCTAAATCCCCAGCCCCATCTTCCTTCAACTCTTAAATAAAATCCATCATCGTATCTTGTACTTGTACTTCTTTACCTACATCCTTTTTATTTATTGATGTTGGGGATTGAACCCAGAGCCTCATATTTGCTAAGCACATGCTCTACCACTGAGCTACATACCCACCCTCTATCTTGTACTTCTATCCCGTAAATATGTCTTGAACGTCCCTCTTTTTCTGTTCAAAACTTTTACTTGTCCTTCAGATATCAGCTTAACTGCCCAGGAGTAGGCTATCATCATCTTATAACTGGAACTTTTTAATAAGTTCCAGTTTAATAATTTTTTTTCACCTTTCCCTCACCTCACCAGCACACTCTTTGCATTGCTACCAAAGTTATCTTTTAAAAACACAACCTGCTCATATCTCTACTTTGTCCCCTACAAAGCCCAACCTAATCCTCTTAGTAAGACCTTTTACTTGTTGTACATTCAGCCCTTGCACTTCCTTTTGAATCTTCAAATGCTGCCTTTCTTCAATGCATCCTTGAATATATCTTTATAAAATAAGCCACCTACTACTCTTCAAACATACTTTGCCTTTTTACTGAGGAAATAGCCAATAACAATTTTGTTTACACTGGTTAACAAATTCAAATGAATCAAATGTTTCTTCCAAACATTATGTTACTCTCCAGACCAAAAAATATATCTGCATCATACACCTCTGAGGCAGCACTGCACTGAGGCATAATGAAAACAAAACATCACATACTTAGAGTCAGACCTCAGTTCAAATTCTGCTCCTTCTCCTTACGAGACTTGTGATTTTGGGAAAACGATATTTTGAGTCTCTAGTACATATTTAAAATAGGAATAATACAGCTTCTATGTCATTTAATTGTTTTCAATTGGATTGAATTAAACGAGATGATTTCTAAAACATACCAATAAACCACAGTGCTAAAATGTAGTAGAAACCAGAGGTAGGGTTCATATTTTACTTATCACTCAGTCTCTCATAGCACTCAGTAGGTATGGTCAACGAGTAAATGTTGCTGTATAAGTGGTATTTATGACAAATTTTAAATTGTTGCAATTAATGTAACTGTTATAGAGTCATTTAGTTCCATGACGGTACGGTTTAGCTCTTGGGGTATCCCCTGAAAGTCTCTTGTATTTGGAAGGTGGTTGGACCATGAAGGAGTTACACTCATCAGTGAATTAGTCTATACTCATCAATGGATGATTCCACTGATGAATTTATAGCTGCCATGCTGTTAGGAGGCACAGCCTGGTTAGAGGCAGGTCACTGGGGGTGTGACCTGGAAGGGTCTGTCTCCCTCTGCAGCTTCTCCTTGTGCTGTCTGTTTCCTGGTCACCATGATGTGAGCAGCTTTCCTCCATCAAAAGGGTCGGGTAGGGTAGGGTAGCAGCTTTTCCTACCCTACCACTGTGTAGTTTCTGCCCTGGAGCCAGCTACGAGGGACTTAACTGTGGACTTAAATAAACCTCTTTCTTTATGTTGCCAACATTGGATATCATGTCCAGCAAAAAGGACAGTGTCTAAGATACATGGTAAGAAAGATCTAGAAATTTTTCAGACTTCAAAACTAATAGATTTAACTCTGATCTGTTAAGGAAAGATGGTCTTACTCCTTGGCCCTAATGGGTAAGTTAAATTCAATTAGTCATGTTACACAAAACGTTGTTTTGTAGACAGGGGTTTGCTGTGTCGTGAGGTTGATCTTGAACTCCTGGGCTCCAGCTGGTGATTCTTCTGTCTTTCTCCAAAATAATAACTGGGACTTTAAGTGTGTACCACTGTACTTGGTAGCAATAAATTATTTAAAAAACTGGGCTGGGGATGAAACTCTGGTAGAGTGCTTGCTTAACCCAGGTCCTGGGTTTGACCCGTACCCAAAAAACAATAAACAAAAAACTCTTATATTGGATCTAAAAATTTAAACTATTGATATGATGTAAGTAATGAGGTATTTGAATATTTCTACTTTATCATAATTTTCAAATTTCACAATTTTCAAATTTAAAAAATATGTATTTTATTATTCTAATACATATATTTAAGGTAAGTTCACATAATTAAAGAAATTTATGCTGTTTGCCTATTTTTTTGTTTTCTTTTTTGAGACAGGGTCTTTATAAACTTTCAAGGTTGGCCTTTAACTAGCAATCCTCTTGCCTTAGCCTCCCAAGGGCTAGGATTGCAGATATGCACCACTATGCCCAGCTTTTACGTAATTTATATAGGTACATGCACATATTTCATAATTGAATGTAGTAGCATCAAGCATTGACTTAACATAATTAAAATTAAAATATTTGACAGCTATAAAAATTAGTTTTAAATATCCAACAGTATCAAATAATACTGCTTAGCAGTCCTACAATATTTTGGAATTGAAAGATGTAGGAAAAGACACGGAATCATTATTTCAATCACAAATTAGTTATGTGTGAATAGGCAAATAACATTTTTTTTAAATCTGGAAGACACAAAGATTACTCTGTTTCTGGAATATCAACAGTCATAAAATCCCAAAATAAAATTTATCAACAAAATTACTGGAGTTGAGGCTGGCGATTTAGCTCAGCAGCACAAGCACCTGCCTGGCAAGCATAAGGTTGTGAGTTTGGAGGGGGAGATACCCCTAAAAAAGAACCCCAAAAGTATTGGAGTTGGTGAGAATCTCTGGAACAAAGTTACCTCACCATCTGTTGGGTTAATAGGTAAAAGAGAATTTCCTAGTCCTAGAAAATACAGGACTTTGCTCTTATATGTCATGCATATTTGCATATGCACAAAATAGTAGTTACCCTTTATATTTACTGGAACCAAGAAGCACTTATATCAATGTAATTCTCTTAGCAATAATTAGTTACCAGAAATTGGAAAAATACCAGTGATAGAATTTATTCTCCTTTTTCTTTGATCTAGTATTATTTATTTCTTCTTGGAGACATTTAAATACTGTACTAGGGAAATTGTGCAAAATAAGTACTTTTAAATGCATCTTAAGTTTCAAAAATATGTATTTTATTATTCTAATATATATATTTATGGTAAGATATAGGGACTGTATAAGCTAAATAAGATTTCCCAAAAGTCCCTCTCTGGATTCTCTGCTTAGCTTCCAGGCATTTTTGTGTAACTTTGGCCCTAGTTGATTGATAGACTCAGTAGCTGACTAAAAGAATGCTACTGGCAGAGCCAGTGTCTGTGAAATAGTCTGGCATGATAGTTGCTCCTATTATGGCCATACTGTGTTCATACTCTGCATGAACACTAGTTAAATTGCTCAGATCCTCTCTTTGAGATTTATTTTCAGTGCTAGGGATTGAAACTATATGCACCATCACTGATCGACACCCACTCTCTAGGAAGCGTCTTGTCCGGAACTGAAGTAGGAGAGTATCAGTTGCAATGTTGGAAGGAAAGAGAAGGAAAGAACAGGTGACCTAGTCAGGTGGCACTAAGTACCTACGGTATCTTTTAATGCTCACCTACTCTCCTAAAATTGACTGAATGACTGCTGGCATGTGATGATTGACATTCACTTCTTCCATTTCTACTGAAATGACTCTTTTCTTTGTCTTTCATTGTCGTGTCTTTATAAAACACCTTGATCATGTAAGTAACCTGAGTACTTCCAATTCCTTACTTTCCAAAAACAGTTATTGTAGTATTCATTAGTTCTTTGAATCCGAGTTGGTTTTCTCCATACCTTTGTTTACTTAATATTTATTATATAAAAAACTGAGTTTATATGAAATGCCTTTTAAAAAAATATGTTATATTTATAACAAATAAATTAGGACGCATTTTTTATTGCCAAAATGTTTTGAATAGCCATCTGTCAATCACATTTTCCTTTTGTTGGAACAGAAAGGTCAGCAAGTTGGCAAAAAAAAAAAAGTGGCAGTACACTGGATAGGGTTTGGTAGGTGGGATTAAAAAGTGACTTCTCATGTACACAGCTGCGAGTAATGAATGCAACATGTTTGAGGCCTATTCTTGGATCAGTTCCCCAACATTTTAAACTCTACTTTCTTGGCAAGACTTTTGGGGCCATACTGTGTGTGTGTCTGAATTCCTACAGCCAAAACCTCTTAATATGAAAATTCAGCACTATTACATTTTGCGTAGATGTCATGACTCAAAATCTAGTCTGTTTTATGTACCATATGACACAAGACTGACCTCTGTATCACTATAGGCTTATTTTTAGCACAAAGTGATATTTATCTATGTCATTTTCCATAGCCATAGATAAAGATGGGTACATACATTATCCTGTAGACTTACAGTTTTCAAGGAAAGTACATTAAAGGAAACCATTTTTAAGTGAATTAACAGAAAATACATATAACTCAAATCACAGCCCAACTTTTTTACATTAATGAATAATAATCCTGTTGTAGAAAAGACAGCCAAGAATTTCTATCCTAGGGAATCCAGCTTCCTCTTTCTCTTTCTCGCAAAGGCTAAGTTCCTCTCAAAATATAATTATCTTTCCTTAGAACAAAGAAAAGCTCTCTCTTTGTGTAAAGTTTTCTCTCTGTATTATGAAATTAAAGTTATATTTTAAAAGACACATTCTTAAAAAGAAAGCAGTTGTGGTCTCAACCATTAATATCTTTGAGGCCCAAATGTAAAAACAAAACAAACAAAAGCAACAAAACAGATTTTATTAATGGCGTAAGTAAAAAATTGAATATGTTACCAACTGGAAAAAAAAATAATGTTTTGAGTTAAATTTATGAATCCAAAAAGTCTTTTGAGTAGGTCTCTAGAAGTCATTCAGCACATAAAGAATTTTTATATCAAATCCAAACATTAATGCAAAAAGATTTGTAAAGTAAGCTAGAAATCATGAACAGATGCCCCAGCATGGAAGAAAATTAGAAATACAAATATGTAAAACTGAAAAGCAAATATTTTGGAAATATGCTTGGAAATTAAATATTTTTTCAGCAGATAATGAATGTGAATATATTATGTTTTCTTCCTGAACACCCTGGAATTATTCTATAAATTCAACAATAAATCATATTATGGTAAATTACACTTCTAAAATTATTAGCTCTAGGTTCAAAATTGTGTAAAGTTTTAAAATACTTTTAGGTAATGGAATTAAAAACAGGTTTTTATTCAGTAGTAGTTAAGGTAAATGATAGGGTTTCAAATATTAAGGCACTGAAAAATGAGTTAAATATTCTGAAACACAATGAATTGACCACAACATATTAATATTAATGACTAAATTCCAATTTTGTTTTAGCTTCTTTTTAAAAGTATTAAGAATGTAATGATAGTCCTTAAGTCCATAAGTCATTATCTTTGAAAAATGTCTTAAATTTTTTCCTTTATTTTATGAAATGTTAAGGGTAGCAAATTTATTCTTTGTTAGTTCTATAAAGTCAAAGATTCATAACTAAATAGGATATTACATTTTTAGTGGTTCTCCAATATGAATATGGGGAAGGAGTTACCCATCCAGTCAACTCTTTCTCAGTCCTTTTTTCTTTTGGTCACTGTAAAATACTTCAAATATCTAACAGGACTGAACTTAATGGTTCACATACAAATACTGCCACTACTTAAAGTCAAAAGACACCTTTACTCCCAAAATGATTATATTTGAAACATTTTGGAAAGAAATGCATAATAAATAAACCACTATAGAAATTCTAATATGTTCAATTTCCACTTTGGGTGTTTTTAATTCAGTTTTTTCAGTTGTAAATTTAGGTGAATTCATTCAGCAAAAGAAGGCAATATATTTTGATAAACAGAATGGAAGCACAAGGTCTCAGAGATTAACCAGGGATCAATCTGATCTTGACTAACCATCTTTGTGGGCACTTTCAAACATCTGTGTTTCATCAGGAGCTCCAGAAAAGGCAGTGCATACCACAGTGGAAAACTTTCCCCCAACGGCTCTCCCTTTTTACTGGAATGTTTTACCAAGATTTGTTTTATATGTCTGACAGAAAATAAATTACTAAGATATAGTAGATTATCTGAAGATTTGTGATTCTTACAGAGAAGGTTAATATGAACTAGACAAGATCAGCATTTAGGATATGTAAGAATACAAATGTTTCCAGTAGTTGTGTTAGGCAACCAGAACAATTGGGGTTGTTTTTCTTATTTCTTTTCTTCTTTTTTAAGAAATAAAAGCACAAACATACTGCTCTTGAGACTACAACTGAGGCCTATATAATCTTCTAAATAATATATAACATTATTTGTCTTCTGAAGCCATTACTGAAGCAGTATAGCAGCTAACATGGAGTGAAAAACAAAATTAATGAGTCATAGGGTCCCCTGTCTCACCTTGCACTGTTTTCCTCTTTGATTAAAGTCATACAATATAAATAATACACATTTCCATGAAATCTGAAAATTAGGATAAATGTGTAAATCCTACGTTTTAAGGAGACATCTCATAAATCCTTATTTATATTATGCCTTGTCACTACAAAGGAGAGTCAATTTTTATGTAGTATTAGTATGTTCATTGGAGGTTTTCTAGTAAGGTTAAATATGATTTTAAGATATCTCGATGTCAGCAAAAAATTAATTTGCTTACTAAATGACAGTTTTCTCTCTTATTTATGTTCATTTCCCTTTTAATTTCTTTCAACTTAACTCTTTTAAAAAAAAGATCTGTGTCTATGGAGGTGCCTTGTACCTAGACAACACACTCACTCTTCTAAGGAATTAACTAACAAAGGAGTTAAAGTTCACTTATTGAAAGCACACTATCTGGATTATTGTCCACAATTTGTATCTTTTTTTTTCTTTTTTTAAGTGATAGAACCCACGGCGTCACATATGCTAGGCAAGTGCTCCTACACTGAGACAGATCCCCAGTTCTCTTAATTTTCTTTTTTTTCTTTTGAGACAAGGTATCATTAAATTGTTCAGGTTGGCCTCAGACTTGTGATCCTCCTGCTTCAGTTTCCTGAGTCAATGGGACTACAGATATATGCCACCACACTCAGCTGCATGCTATATTTCTTTTAAAAGTAATAACATGGCAAGAGTACCTCAAAGTCCTCATATCAACCATGCACTCTGAACATTCATACTTTAAATTTTTTAGTTATATGCATTTTAAAAAATCAGGCCCAAACTAGAGATGATAACAAGTATAATTTCCTTTCATATTTATTTACAAAGGGTTAACTGCTAGAAAAAAGCATGACCTTAAGTGAAAGCCTCAAATCTGAGAAAGATGAAGACACAGATTACTCTAAAGATTAAGGTATTTTAACACTTAAATTTATACCAAACATTCCATTTATATATTCTTTAATATTTTCACTTTTTCAAAAAGAGTTAGGTGAATTGCCACTTTTAATTCTTTTGTTCTGTTTTTTAAATTTAATTTTTAAATGTAACTATGATCACATATATATACATATATATATATATATATATATATATATATATATGAAAAATGGGTAGAGTCAACTATATAAAAGAGAACTGAATGACTGTTCATAGCTTGCTTATTTACCTATGAGGCTTCTTTATTACACTAATATAAATACAAGTAAAAACTGCTTTTTCAAAAATATACTGCATTAGTGAGTCTCTGGTAATTTTATCTTAATTTTTTCTTGGTTTAGCACATAGAGAGTAACAGAACTGTTAAACTTCTTTTTTATTAATTATAATATGATAAAATAATAACTAAAATTAATGTAAGATATACATTTACCATTCATTGAACTTCAGTAAAAGTTAAGAAACATCTAATATATTCCCCTCCTGCCTTCTAAGAAGCCCATTAGAATACATTAAAAGTATTTTAAATCTTAAAATATGGCTTAGTATTAGCTGCCAAAAAGATTCTCTAAAATTAAATATATTATTGTTACAGTTGATAATGAACAGGTGTTTCTTGTTTTAAAAATAAATTGGCCATCTTGGAGTTTGGGGTTATTAACATATGAAACTTGCATACACTGTAGAAAATGAGTGCTATATAGTGGTAATGTTCTCTTATATATTGCTGGTTTCTAATTTTCTGTATCTTATTTTACTGGGCTTTATTGACTCATTTTTGAAATGTGGGGAACGATCGCAATTTTTCAGAACATTATGTCCTTCTGCATAGGACATTACTAAGCAGACTGAAAGAAAAATGAAGCCATATTGATCACAGCTGTGAAAACTCTGATACCATGAGTTTCATAAGATGTTTGGGATTCAACTTTAACTTGCGCAAATATAAGGTGATCTAGAAAAAAGTTTCAAAGATGTAAGAATGATTAATATTTTCTTTTCGCTTTTTGGCCCCATCTCTTTTTCTAAAGTCCTACTGAGAAATTACTTCGTATAACCTGAGCAAAACTCTGAAAATAAAATGTTAGTAAAGATAAAATTTTAAAAATTCACACACACATACACACACACACAGTGAACAGGAAGGGCCATCACAGCAGATACATCCACAGAAGTTAAAACTGTAGAAAACAAATGACCAAAGGGTAACAGGCAAGGTAAAGTAAGAAGTCAAAGCCCATGGCTAGTAGAAAAGAACATCAACCAAGGACACACTGATTCCTCTGCCAGGATCTCATAAAGATTTGGGAAACAGGGCTGGGTATTTAGCTCAGTGGCTTAAGCACCTGCCTGGCAAGCGTGAGGGCATGAGTTTGATCCCCGGTACCAAAAAAAAAAAAAAAAAAAAAAAAATTTGGGAAACAAAACTCCCAAAATCTGCCATGTGGAACATGGATTCTAAAGTCTTTAGCTTAATCATATACTTAAAACCACCATGCTATCATTATTTTTGTAATTAGAATAAAGAAGATTTCCGAAACTGAGTCAAACGGTTGAGGCAGTGTCATTTAAAAGTTAGGAATTCTAAAGGATTCTGGGTGGAGAAGGAATTCTAAAGGATTCTGGGTGGAGATTGTCATTTCCTAGCTGTGTGACCTCCACAGTATAAACTTATTGTGTCTCATTTTGGCTACTGTTTAAGAGTTTTGTTTTATTTTGGTACTGGGATTGAACCTGTCAGATAGTCTAGTGCATGCTAGGCAAGTACTCTACTGCTGCGGTATATCCCAACCCATTTGTTTATTTGGTGAAAGACAGTCTTGCTTTGTATTGGAGGCTAATTCACTGTGTAGTCCAAGCTGGCCTCAAACTTAAAATCCTTTTGGTTTGGCCTTCCTAGTTACTGAAATTATAGGGATCTACTGCTGTGCATGGCTTAGTGATGAAAAAAAAGTTATAAGAATTGTATGATACACAGTAAAATTTTTTTAAAAATTGTCTACATCTTTAGTGCATTTCTTCCCAAAGGTTGATCCCAATATGCAATGAAGTTGAGTGACAAGTCGACTCTAATTTCAAGTTCTTCCTCCAGAAGGGACTATTTTCAGGTCCCCTCTAAATCCAGAGAGAATTCCTAAATTGGTTTCTTGGGATCTTTCCTGCTCAGTGATGCCCTAATTTACACTTCATAATTTGCAGCCTGCACGTGAGGCATTCTTGAACAGTCTGAACTGAAAAGAAATTCCTATCATAATTAATTTTTAAGGCAGCAGGGACTTGGTTACTCCACGCAAGAGCCAAAGCAGCAATGTCAGTATGACAACAGGTCAAAACAACACTGCTATGTCTTCCATGTCACCACTGAATTAAAGTGCTTGGCTTAAAACGATAGCAATTTATCTCATGATGCTATTTTCAAAGGACTACTGTCCATTGCTTATTTGGCTTTAGTAGCTTCTAATACTGCAGTTTACACTTGTTTAAAAGGCATATAAAAATCATATAGCTATCCATTGATAAGTAAGCACCTTTATTGGATTATTAAAATCTGCATGGCTTCAGAGATGTTCCGTTACAAAGAAAAACATTTGCATTACAAATATTTTTTACACAGACACAAAGGAAGACTGAACTTGAAGATGAGAGGTATTTTACCAGAAGCATTTAAGAAGCTATCTTAAAACAGTTTCTTTCCAGTCCCAGTGGGATTCATTTCCCAGGGCAATTGCCTAAAAGGAAAAGCAGAGTTGCAAAGCTGGCTATTAGATGTGACCTTCAACCAATGGTAATCTAGAACGATGAGTGCCAGCAGGATCCTGGGAATTCTGCAGGACCATTAGGGTCCCAGAGGTCATGGTTGGGAGGACTTCAGCTATATAATAGAGAGTGAGTTAAGTTGCAAATCAAGAATTAAATATTCTCTGCTGATTAGAGTTTTGATTTGTTTTCTTTTTTTATTGCCTGGCTCATTTCATTTCTTTTCTTTTAAAAGACTCCTAATAAGCAAAAAATAGATCTGATCCATATAAATATGGAGAAAAATCTGTTTTTTTTTTATTATTATCTTTGTCCCAGTTTGCTTTCTTTCTTGCCTTCAATGGACAAAACAGGAAGGCAGCTTTGGCTGGAGGCTAAATATTCATTAACAGAAATCTTCTCTTCTGGTTTCTTTTGGAATACTCAGAGTGTATGAAGCAACAAATGGGAATTAAGATAATATGACCCTTATTCATCTTTCAAAGTCATACATAAAGCATGAAATAAGAAAATAAACTTTGATCTAATGGAAGAATATACTGTACCAGAACTTGAATTTATTCCTACCTTGGCCATTAGTTTAGATAAATGACATTGGATAATCATTCACCTTTCTTTGGAGATAATATCTTCTTTAATTTTTTTTCAGTCCAGCTGCCAGGGAAATAACATGAAATAACAAAGGATGTGATAATAAAGGTGAGGATAAAGATGAAGTGAAGAGGAGGAAGATAAGACTCAATGGTTTAGTGAAATTTAGATTTTCAACTACCCTAAGCAAAATTTTACTTTTAAAAAAAGTCACTTCTCTGGTGACACTGCATGCATTTCAGCAATTATTTTCAGAAGGCTGTTTTGCAAGCTGTCCAGGGATGAAACCTCCCCATCCCTGGAACAAGCGGATTTGCTTTTATGGCACACAACTGTTTCTCTTGGCATTTATTATCAGTTCTTGTCTCTCAGGACAATGTATACACTAAGCAAGTGGCTTCCAAATAAGAAAAATTCATCGGACATGAGAAAAGCCTTCTCTTTTCTACATTGAGCTATATCTTCCAAGTGAGTCAAATTAAAATATAAAACAATCTCAAACAGTTGATTTATTGATTGGCTATAATTGCTTTAACTCAGCATTTCTTTATGCCAGTCATTGTTTTGACATACCTAAACTTGATATATATTCATTACCAAGTCTCATTAATACTCATGATGTATAATCATATCCATAGGATTCTGCCCCCATAGAAGTCAAAGTTAAACTTAAGCTTTCCTTTAATTGCTCTGAGCCTAATCATTTTCAACTGATTTATCTGAATAAGTATTACAGTGGAATAATTATAGATATGTTCCACTTTTTAATTTAATGTAGGATCTGAAAACTTTATACCAAACTCATTTTCCTGAAGAGTCCCAGAGGCTATGCCTCTCAAATTAGTGGACATATGCAGCAAAAATAAATCTTTTGTGCATGTGTGCGTGCATATGTGTGTGAGAGAGAGAGAAGAGAGAGACAGAGACAAGAGGCAGACACAGAGAAATGGAGACACAGAGAGACAGAGAAACAAGACACTAAGACAGGGAGATCAAATGGATGGATGCGTGGGGCCAACATGTAGCAGTCCAAGAGTTAATGCCTGAACCACATCAACGGCAGCCCAGTTCATTTCAGGGAAAAACAGGCTCAATTAAATAAAGCTTTTAAAAATTACTGTTAATAATAAAACCTAAAATAATTTCATTTGTAAAAGACCTTTGTAACTCAGAATTCTCAGCACTGAAGAATTTGAGTTTTGCCAAACCATTTTAGTTTATACCCACCTTGTGATTTCCACACACCCCTGAGGAAAGAACTGAGGCACATGCAGGGCTGTCAGAGGTGAGGCACTGTTTGTGGCTCAGCAGGTCACATCACACTTAGGACCTGTGTCCAATTTCTGTCCTTACAATTCTGGCTCTCAGTCCCTGTCTCCCCTGAGTGACCCTGACACTGGAACTGGGTTGTAGAATCCTCTCCTCACTCCCAACAATCATTCAGGTTCTACAAGCAAATGTGTCCACAACCCCAGCAAATCCAGAAACTCATGTTCCAAATATGCCAACAGTGGTCAAATAAATGATACATATTAGAGAGCCAGTTGTCTGTGGCTGTTTTCTATCTCCCTTGACTTGTTATACTAACTTTTTTTTTTAAAAAGAGTGAAACTACATCTAATAGTACTGCTCAGCTTTCTTTAGCAGCTTTCCTGTCTCCAGCAATAAGAACATATAATACGTTTGGAATGAAATGTTTCCCTACTTTTTGTTCACCAGTATTTTCAAAAACATCTGCTCCCAAGGCAAATTTTAAAGTATGTTTTCATTTTTATGCTAGCACCTGCACAGATAAATGTTTTGGAAATAACAATATCATGATTCATTTTTATTACAATTTAGGGCCAAATTATAAGGTTTTTTCCCCAAAATTAGGAATATTAAAAAACCATACACATGTAATCTTCAGACATAAATTCAGTGTTTGAAATGTAAATCTTAGTTCTGGAGAGACATACAGATATCAAATCCTCAGATAAAGTATGAAAAATGTCCTTAATCATCTACATTTCCAAAGAGCTATGTTAAAAACATAAAGAAAACATCAAACTGATCTACTTTCTTACTCTTCCTTTGGCTTTGTCCTACAGGTGGGTTTTTACTCTTCACTTAAATATCATGTAAAAATATAACTGTCATTTAGGAAAAAAACCCTTTCTTGTCCTGACACCTATATTAATCATTGCTTCTTGAATCTTGTTTATGCCAGTCTGACAGTTTTTTCCCTCAAAGTGATTTTTAGTTCTTCACTGGAAAATGTCTTTGTTTTGATATTATTTTTAGCTCTAGAAGACTATTTATGAATGCTTTTCTATTGGTGTTTTATATGCTGACATTAGCAAATTATACAAACAATGCAAAAATAAACAAAATCATGGAACTTAAAGATATAACATTCACAACAGCCAAAGGACTAGATGTCATTTTATTAAAATGGTGATAATTCTTTACACTCGATTATTGAGAAGCTCACAAACATTGAAATGTTCCATGTTGTAGATTACTAAGAAACAACATTAAGATATAGTCACTATTATTGTGTAACATGCTGAGGCATTCTATGTTGGAAATAGAGTCTTGCCACCTTAGAATGAAGTACTTTTATTCATATCAATAAATGCTAAGTGACAAAATTTGATCAAAACGTAATTCTGATACAGACAGTAATGGAGACAATCTATTTCTGTAAGATGAATAGTTTTTTCTAGAACAGTATTACATAGTACTTTTTTATCCGTGAAATTTTTTCATATTGTCAATGAAGAGGATTTATGAGAGCATGATTTGCATAACCGTATGGATACATTTATTATTTTACAGCAAGTTCTATCTAGAAAGCAATTTGTGGTAGTTACTTTGGGAAATCAGTTGTAACTTTAAGAATAATCCCGATGTGGTCACATGTATGCAGTCAATGAACTGATTTAAATCGTGA
The DNA here is from genome assembly GCA_004027295.1 of Dolichotis patagonum. Classification (NCBI taxonomy): domain Eukaryota; kingdom Metazoa; phylum Chordata; class Mammalia; order Rodentia; family Caviidae; genus Dolichotis; species Dolichotis patagonum. Next base: position 94,567 of record PVJX010001657.1, read on the forward strand.
GTTAGTAACCTCAATTGAACTGAAGACTAAAATCTTATAAATATCTTGAAAAAATGCAGTGAATCAAAAGAAATGTTAAACTGAAATAAAAACAATCACAAGACAGCCTGATCATGAAAAATTGCTTGACTCAAAGAACTTTTAAAGGTTAAAGTTCCATTAAAGGTTTTAAAAAAGGAAAGCAATATGAGAAAAAAACACAAGGAAGAGAAAAGATTAATATACTCACTGCCTCCTTTTTTGTTCTATTAAGCTCACTTTTTTTCTAAGAGGTTACCATTTTTTTGCAGCTGGTCAAAAATATCACATTTCTTGATGTCTCAAAAGGTTTTATGAGCCTAAGCTCCACCATACTTTAACTCGAATAACGTATTAAGCAGCTGTTGAAAATAAAAATGCATTATGGATATTTGAACAGAGACACCAATGAGAGGAAAGCAATTGCTCTTGGGATGTGAATTAAGACAACCCACTTCCTATATTATTCAAATTTTCACCAAAAAATTCACAAATATTATAGCAACTAACCATAGGGATTCTAAAACATAAGCTCCAGGTGCTTTTTAGTTCAGACAATTTCTTGGTACTTTTACAAGTACAGTTAAAAGTTTTATTTTTAATTAATTTAACATATGGTATGTTTGGGAGGGAAGGGGATTGGATTTATTATAAGGTGTCTCAGGATGATATACATGCCAAATAACTCCTTTTAAATGATTACATGTGGCTTAGTATAACTACACTATATAAAGCTGAAGACAAAACAAAACAAAAGCTTATCAAGTCATAATTAAAAAGCTACCTAATATGAATTTTCACTAAGAAATATTTTCAAAATTTCAAAAAGCAATACTTTATTTAATCTTGATATATTTTAAGCTCTTCCTGTTTCTTGACATATTGGCAATTTAGTATAATCATAGTACATACACATGATTGTTTACCCACTGTCATATATAAAACATAGGTAAATGATTCCTCTATGATAATGAACCTTACTTTACATTAGTTTAAAATTTTTATGTGCAATTTTCCTTCCCTGTCTGTTTCTTTTATCATGCCAAGTGAATAAATGAATATATGGAAGTTGATTTCTAGTAAAAGAAATGTTCAAATCTGGCTGCCAGTCAAGGGGGATGTATGTGTGTGTGTGTATGTATGTATATATATATATATATATATATATATATATATATATTAGATATATATTAGCTTTTTCCAATTTCAGAGTACTAATTTTGGTCATAGTGTTATATGTTTTTTAAAGACATTAAAGTCAAACTGGGTTCCTTCCTACTGCCAAAAAATCTATAGCACATTTCCAACATTTGAAATGCTACATTCACTTTTGGAATCAAAGACAACACTGCCAGGATAAGACAACCAAGCATTCAAATGTGCCATGAGGCTTGAAAATCACTGTGGTCAGAAAGCACAGCTACAGAAGCAAGGAAAAGCTGACTTTTCACTCCCCTGTTACAATTCCACTTGCAACTCAAAGGTTGCAAAACATAGGGAAAAAATAGACTTAATGGGCATTCAAATATTTTGAAATGGTATGCTGATTAACTCTGTCACCAGGTCGCTTTACACTTACCCACCAGTTTAGATAATGACAAAGGTTGAAATTTGGTGAAGTGGCACAAATAAGATCAGCTGAACATTGTTTTAGTCATGGTACTAGAAGATTTAAAATTAAATATAAAATGGATGTCTGTTTGTATATTTTTTCCTCCCTCTGTGAATTTGGTCTGAATGTATATATGTATGATTTCTCAGTAAATGTTCATATATTACCTAAACAGCAAAGCTTTTAAATAGTCCCACAATAAGTCTCTGAAATATTTAATAAGGTTTTCTTTCTTCAGGTTAGTTCAGCAGTATAACATGTTCTGGGATCTCAGGGTGTACCTCAGATGTAGAGTACTTGCCTAGCATGTACAAAGCCCTGGTTTTGATCCCCAGCACTGATCCTCCAAATAATAATAATGATATACAATTTTAAATTGAACTACATTTCTATGCAAGTTCAGAATCAGAATTCCTATTTTAAAGATTTATTCCAAACCATTGCTTCAAGTCCAAACTGCTACAGTAGTTTCTGGAAATGTAATAGGGTATTTTTATAATAATGCTTGTGTTTTTTTTCTTCCATGCACAATCATTATAATGCTTGGTTATTAAATAAATAAAATTTTTGTAAAGCGTAGTTTTTCCTACAATGGTTATAACAAAGGTAGGTTTCACTTTACTCTCCTTTTAAAAGTCACTCACTACAATATGTACTTCCAATTGATTTCAAGTAGAGTACTTTACAGAATTAAAAAAACATATATAATGAGGGAGAAATTTTGACAGAATCACAGATAGCACCAAGCATGGACTAATAGCAAAATAAATCCTTCTTTGGTCTGATATGGCACCAAAATTACTAGGAGTATCCTAGCAACTAAGTTATATAGTGTCTACCTTCTAAAGAAAGAAATCAAATTTTCTGAAAATACAGTCAGGATAGAATATATTGTATGACTTCTCTGTTTATAAGATAATGGACAAAAACTTCAGCTATAACCTTGTAACTTGTATGATTGTCTCACTATATTAATGTAATACAACTAAAGTACACCTTGGTATAAATGGAGAAAATTATATTCTCATTGATGTCACTTACCTAAGATTATAATTAATGTTTATAGTACTGTGCCCCTACTAACTTGAATGTTTGTGGCTTGATAAGTCCTTCCATACTTATCAAGGCAGAGATTATTTTCCCCTTCCCATTCAGAATGTGAGTAACTACTTTACATAGCAGGTTAGCTGGGAAGAGGGATTCAGGGTGATACTTTATGTCTCTTTTACTTCAAAAGCATTTTGGAAAAATCTATTTTCTGACAATGTTCACAGGAAGACCTCTATGAAAGAGTTCATTTTAGGCCGTGTCTTTTCCCTTAGGTTACTTTAATATTTTTCTTTTTTAATACTCTGCATTTTCCTGTTTTAAAATTTGTTTTATTTCAGTTTTGTTTATCCATCATGTGTGGAAAACCTTTTAACTATTATTTCTTTGAGTGCCGCTTCTCTTTTTCTTCTCCTTATCCTCTCCTTTTTATATTCGTATTATACCTTGTAGTACATCACCTCATTCTCCATGTTTTTATTCTCATTTCTATCAATCTCTATTTTGTACACATAAATGCCTTGAAATCTTGAAATAGTCACATAATGAATCTGGGAGATATTTTATAAGGTTTTGCATCCTCAGATAAGTTTCATAACACTTGTTTGAGGTAATGAGGATGTGGACAGCAGTAGAGTACTTACACTCTATTCCGATTGAATTCCTTAATACTACATTTCAGGTGACTTTTTTCCATCTATGTTGAATCTAGAGCAATCTGTTACTGTTTCTAATTTCAGGGACAATATTTTTCATCTATGTTGTGCTTGTTGCATTTCATATATGTTTTCATAATTTTATATTCTTTATGAATATTATTCCTCCACTTTTCTGTTTCTACTTTGTCTTTTTGAGATGGGGTCTTGCTATGCAATTCGTGCTGGCCTTGGCCTCACTTTGTAGTCCAGGCTGGTCTGGAATTTGCAATAATCCTCCTGCCTCAGCCTCCTTAGTGCTGGAATTACAGGAGTGTGCCACCACATCTGGCTATTCCTTCATTTTTCACTTTGAGGATATTAAATATATTTATTTAAAACTAATCCTTTTTTTTTTTAAATCAGTACTGGGGATTGAACTCACGCCCGTGTGCTTGCAAGGCAGACGCTTAGGCCGCTGAGCTAAATCCTCAGCCCTAATTCTTTGTATTTAAAAAACAATGAAGTCATCTCCCAAATATTGATATCACTGGCTTTTTTTTTTTGCATTCATTTTATTTATGTATTTTGGAATCCTGATTTGCACACTCTGACTATTGTTTTATGCATTCTCTGTGTCTGCCTCTCTTTATTCACTCACTTCTTGCATGCTGGTATTTTGGTTGCCTCCATCTAGCCCCCTGCTTCACTCCAGAATCAGACCTTGAACATACTGACATCTTGGATCTTTTGTCCTGTCACAAGCCTGGCGATATCACACACCCAGGCTCTAAATCAGGGAGTACCTGGGCTCAAGACTTGCCTTCAAGGTGCTTGCCCAGCCACCTCTAGATATTCAGCTTTCTAGAGAGGAAATTATAGGTTTCTCTTTTCCTTTTTTTATTCCCTTTCGCTACTTTTCAGGTCCAGCCCAATCTCTGGCAGAGCTGGCATAGGTCCAGGCCCCAGGCAAGTACCTTCAGATCTTGTCATCCTATGGGCATCAAACCTTGCCTGCTTCTGACCATCTCCCTACTCAGAAACAGGAAGGACTTCACTTCTGCATCACTCACTGGTATATTTCTGTTATTTTTCTCAGCCATGGAGATTATTTATGTTGTTTATTTTATTACAGATATCTTTTAAAATTTTTGTCTTATATTTCATCTACCACTGTTTGATGTTGACAACTAAGGAGGCAGAAAAGGGTGTGTAAGTGTGGGGAGGCGGGTGCTAGAAAGATACACTTACAATGTCACCCTCAGAGGGAGTCATCATTGTCCTCCCATGACAACCTATTAACATGCATAGTAGGAAGATGTCTCCTCTTGGAGTTTGAATTTAGGAGAGGAACAGATCTATGCTCCTTTCCTTTGTTAGAGGATCTTAGGGCACTTGCAGTAGAATCATCTGAGACATTCCCTTAAAATTTAAGTCCAGGTCTCTCTCCTGCTTTGCCCACATGGCAATCTCCAAGCAAGAGAGCCTGAGACGTTACACTTTTAACTATACGTTAGCTGTTTCTCCTGCAAACTGAAGTTTTGAGAAATCAGTGCCTACTTAACCCTACTTGCAAAATTCTGTTTCTAAAAATCTCTTATGTGCTCTCCCTTACATTCCCAGAATGGATAGTGAAAGCATTTAACACAACAATTAGCAGACTTTCACCTTTAAGCAGGGAAAGTAAACACTTTTAATCAATGGCTCTCCATAAAATATCTTAAAAGCAAAAAGGATGCTAAAGCAGTAATCTTGTTAGTTACTATCAAGAAATTACTTTCTTTGCAATCGCTATGTTGCTACCTGGTTGACTGACAAGTCATCACTAGGCCCAAAAGTGAAGAAAGCTATGAGGGACAGGCTTTAGATAAAGGCTCTTGGCCACTGGAGCAAGGCTTAGGGATAAGTCCTTGGATCAAGTCTCTACAGCTGATGAGGACACACAGCAGGTTAATGGCCTGTTTTAACTCTTGCCTCTCCACCAGTTTTTGAGCACATGGCAAGGGGGAAATACGAGCCAAAAAAAAAAAAAAAATAAAGATGACACATACTTGTCTGGTGCACATTAATGTACAAGTAGAATGCATTTTAAGGAAACAGGAAAATATTCAAAATATACTTTAATTTAAATAGAATGAATGAGAATGCTTTGCATTTCTCTCAGTAGAAATACAATAAGGTCTATCAAATTTTGTATTTATCAAACTTTATAAAGCATGAAACTTTATATTTCAATATATTCACAGCCTGGGAAAATATTTATTTAATCAGTTATTATGTTCATGTACTTTTTATTTGTGGTCTTCGGTTTTAACAGGATTCCTCATCTTTGTCCTTGGGCTGCTCTTAGCCCATCATCTCTTCTTAATTTTCCTGTGGCAGTGATGTTAATAGGGCTCTGTACAGCAAGTGAGCACCATTAATTATAGCGATAGGTTGCAACTGGAAAGTCACAGAATTATTTTACATGCAGAAAATGGCTTTTTAAGAAAAATCTAGTTGGCAACATGTCAGCTGAGAGCTACTCACTATCAAGGTTCAGCGAAGAAAAATACTGCATGTCAGTATGATAGAGAGAAAGCAGACTCTGGCCTCTCCGTATTCTGCTGTCCTCTGCATCTGCCGCAGAAGCATCCAGGCTTATGTGCAGTCAAGACCATACACACTGAGAGGGGAAAACTCATTCTGACTGTGCTAAATCATTTTCAGAACAAGAAAATCCGTCTTGCCTGGTTAGTTATTATATATGTGACTACGTCATCATATTGCCATCTTCATTGTTGATATCTGTCCAGCACACATGGCTTTTAGACACTAGGGATTTAAAAGAGGACATGATTTTTGATCACTTAAAATTGTAGAAAGTAGTGTAATCATCTGGATGTTTTTAAGGACATGTCAATAACTAGAGAAAAATACCCATTTTACTGTAGATCATTACATTCTCATTATGATATTTTCCTTGGGGTCGGTTTAAATATACAAAACAAATAAGGCTTCTTCTCGCTAATATCTGTCTTAACAAATCACCCATGAAAGTCGATGGCTGGAGCAGAATCCTCATCAACTACTTCTAAACAACTAAAATGACAAATGAGCACTGACACCAACGTGTAAATGCAAAGAGACGCAATTATTTGTGCTGCAGAATACGCAGCCCTGATCCTGGATATGCACCCGACAAGGAAAAACACCACGGCCGAAGCTCCTGGGGCTATTATAGTCAAAACGAGACTAGGAGGCCTCCGTTTGGGCTGCTAGGATGAAAGGAAATATGCTGCTTGTAACTCAAACTGGAATAGGAACTGCATTTTCTCATAGAAATTGTGTTATAATAGAACAATTGCATTCTTCATTTCTCCGGGACCCTATATGTCTCTTGAGAGATGACCCCAGAAGGATACAGGTGCCCCATCCAACAAAACAGCTTTGTGGCAGACGGACAAGACCATAAATGTTCTGATGGGCCAGTTTTGTAGGGTCCTCACCTAGATCGAAAGAGTCTCTAGAAAAGTCCCTTTAATGCTGAAAATGGATGTTACTAGGAGCCACAACTATTTGCTTTGGCTCCTTACTTTTTCTTTCTTTCATTTGGTGTGTTTACCTCATTCGTCAGAGTGCCACTGCATGGATGAAGCAATTTCAGTTATCAGAAGCCTCTGCTAGCTGTGTTTATCTGAACCCTTGGCTGCCCCTTGGTTATCTTGAACCTGCTTCTGTGCTGCTTTGTGGTCTTAATACACCAAGCCTGAGGTTTCACTTCTCTAAGTAGTGCCCACACTGCTAAACTAACAGGATGGGAGGTGATAAAAGGCACACAGGTCATCTCAGAATGATATGTGTTGTTGGAATCACACGAGAACATCGGGCAGGAGACCCGAGTCCTTGAAGAAGAATACGTCCTTAATGGATGAATGAATTCCACTTTGTCCACACTGAACCCACCAATGTTTAATGAGAAAAGAATGTACTATGAAGGGTGACTCTAGTTTTTAATTCTTCAATCAGGCAAGTTAAAATTTTATTTATTTTGCATCACTGGGAATTGAAAATAGGGCCTTTACAAGGAGCTACTTTCACTGCCCTTTTTCTACCTTTTTAATTTTGAGACGAGATCTCACTAAGTTACCCAGGGTAGGCTTGGACTCACAATCTTCCTGTCTCAGTTTCCTGCAGTGCTGGAATTAGAGATGTGCACCACTGCACTCAAATTAAATGATTTTTAAAAAAGAACTCAAGTGTTTGTGGTGTTAACCAACCACAGTCAGCAGCCACTTTGTTAATGTCTTGCCAGCCCTCCTTCCATGTTCTGTGGTCAACAATTCTTTCCTCTTTCCTCTTTTCCCCTCCAAGGATGAGGCCCTTTAAATCCACAGAAGATAAATGTTTCTTGTTAGACCTAAGGTTTTCTCCAGGGAAAAACAAACTTTCCAGTCAATGAAGATTCAGTCTTACCCCAAGCTGACCAGATCATGGTACATATTTCTATCTGCATTTTATTTATGTTTTACTGTCACAGAAGGAAGTGCTTAACAAAGAATTTAGAAGAAAGGACCTCTGGGAGGAATCATTGATAAATGAGTTTCTTTTTTGTTGAATAGGGAAGAATTTAAATACAAGTAAGTTAATATTTATCTGTATTCTTGCAATGATTTACTACCACAAGTCTTGAGAAGCAAGATTCCTTGGTCAATATCCTATCTCTCCTGCACACTAGGGTGTTAGGTTATGGTCCTATTTGCTTTTTTACATTGTAAACTTGTGATAGTATTTCTAGATGGCTCATACTAAGATAGAGAAGTCAAGATTAGAGATGAGGTAATATTTAATGTAAGACAGCACAGGTATATTTGAACCCAACAGGTCAAGTTTTTTTTTAAAAAAAAAGGTAGGAGTTTGTTATCATAGATATTTGAAAAAATATCTCAAGGCTATTATATGTACAGTTATGTGCATATCAGTTCTGAAATGGATTTTAATATATTGGCATCACCATTCTATTCCCTACTATACCTTTTGACAATAAAAAAAAGATGTGCAAATGAAGAATGAATTTTTTAAAGCAGCATAAAGCAGTAAAGGTATTATGGGAAACTAGGTCATTTGCTAATGATTTATTGAGATGTCTTTTTTAAATGATGCAATATATTTTGAACAAATGTCAATTTCATTATTGCAACTTTTAAAATTCAGAGCCATTCTTTATAGCTCTAATATGTTCAGTACCTAAGTCTTTCTTCTCATTGAAGGTCAGTAGGTAACAAACTCCATTCACTCATTCACTCAACAAATGCTTAAGGTCCCAGGTCTCAACACCAAAGTCCTTTAGGTTACAATGTTATAAAAACAATGTGACATTTTCTTTCTTGTTAGGATGACATTATTCAAAGGACCTGAACTACTTACTACTAGGTTTTTTCTTTATAGAGGTTTCAAGGGTCACAATTTCCTTTAATATGCTATTTTGACATATTTTGATAAATTTAGTTGCTGTGAAACAAGCGACCCTGAGAATCACTATTCATTTTTTGAGATTAATGTATCTTGGTTGTGTTAAAATTCAACTCAAAATGGCAAGATCTTACCTACATGCAAAAACTAACTTTTTTAGATGATAACAGTTTATTCTTTTTCATATTACTGAATTTATTTTGTGAGATTTGTTTTTAAGTTAGAACTTTGTTGACCAGAGTTCTGGATTAAGAATTGGGTAAAGATATTCATAGAAAGAATATAAAGATAGAAAAACTTTTACAGGCCACACAACAAATATTCACTCCCTTATTTCACAGACCATAGGGAAAGAAAGTACTTCAAATTACCTCTTTATAATTCTAATCAATACAGATGGAATAAAAGCAAACAGCATTCTGGAAGTAAAAAACTATCACTTTAGAGTTTCACGCTTTATATCTAAGCTTGTTTCATTGCCCTGCGTTAGCCTAAAAAATTAAAGATGGCAAATCTCCTTGTCATGAATGTGACAGGGCATAAATGTCTGAAAGTGTAATTAATCAAACACCATTTCAGTCATCAGTTCATACTTTGTCAATGGAAGAACAGGTAAAAATTAAAATGTGCCTTTGTAAATTTACTTTTTAACATTACAGTGCTCTCTTTACATTTCCATCTCTGTCGGCTCATGAAGAAGTTATAGTGAGTTTGACTTGGAGAAAACAGTAACAATAAACTTTTAAAGCATCACATTATTTTTAAGAGTTAAAAATGATCCTTATTAACCATCTGCAAAGATAATAATTCAGAGAGGCTTAACCTACCATCATTATGTTAATGATTTAATATTCTAGTCTCTCTATCTTAAGGGCAGAAATATATATTCAACTCAGTATCCATTGGATATCCTATGGGCATTTTAGAACCAATACATCCAAAATGATTTCAGAGATTAAAATAACTAGGTGACATGTATGAATTAATGAATTACTGTGTTAGAAATTGGAGTGGGGGATACAGCTCGATCTCTAACACACTGCTAATCAGATCCATAAAAGAAATAGTCTCTGAATCTGATTCAAATCAATATACAATCACTGACATTGAGTTTAGCTCCTGAAGAATGTTCTGTCATACACAAAGATCACAGCTTGTCATACATTTAATAGATGGGTCAATATGAAAGAAGCAGGCACACATGACAAAGTTAGAGAATCATTAGTTTAACAAAACATTATGGGAGAATCATTAGTTTAACAAAACACATGACAAAGTTAGAGAATCATTAGTTTAACAAAACATTATGGGTAGACCCAGAGAAGGACATGTACTATTAATAGCTAATTTGATGAACCCAAATCTAAACACAGCCTCCTATTTAGGTAGCCAGCGCTCTCACTTGAGCCCTGTTTATCAGGCATTCCACGACTGCTTCCAGTACGTTAAACTGGAAACCTTTTTTGCTTTTGCTTCTTCAGTACTTGCAATGAATTACCGAGGTTTATTAATTCTTCGTTTGAAATATTTTATCTTCTGTCTCTATGTGTAATATCTATTGTTACAAATATAGCTTCTAGGAACTTACGCCTCGGATTTTGTAAAAGCCTTCTAAGTGGATCGAGCTTCTATTATTTTTGCAGCCCAATTCTTCCTGCACAATATTGCCAAGTTAACCCTTTTAATATTCTACTCTAACATAGCATCTCCAGTGATGGTCTTTGCACCCGAAACTTTATTCTGATTCAAGTCTGCTTTGTGAGGCTCTTTTATTTCCCTAAATTCTCAAACTTTCTTGTTGTCCTCTATGCTTGATTTTATGCCATCTCCAAATAAATATTCCTTCCCTTCGTTCTTCCAAATCCTTATATACTTACTCACCAGTATTCCATCTTTTTCAAGGCCTAATACAAATATTTTACTTTTTCTTATTTTCTTACTGTATAAATGGCCTACATTATGCTCTAGGGAGTCTTTCGGAGAGGAGGGACCAAGTCTTTTATTCACTATTATAACCCCAACTCCTAGCACCTAGCCTGGTATATCACAAGCACTCAGTGAACAAGTGTTAAATGAATGAATATAAACACCACTGAAAATTCCTTTTAAATTATTTCTTTGGTATAAGTTAAGTTTTTTGAAGATAGGATGTTTATTATCCTGTACCATTTTCCTAAGTTTGCCACAAACTCAACATAAAGTGAATATCTTCCTCATGAATACGCAGCCACACTCTCATCAGTATACAAAAGGAGAGATGATGAGGGAGGTAAGGACCCAGTCAGCCTTTGGGTGGGCTTCCCTTTCCCACCAAAATTATGCAACATCCACTCTGAATACCGTAGAAGGCAAACTACGGAAGTGTGGGAGGGAGATGTGGGAATATTCCATACAGGAGGCTGGGAGCTGGTTTTACCTTGCAGGAGACAAGGTGGAAGTTACAGGGAAGATGGGGTGGGTGACGCCTTCTGCTTGGCAGTAGTGAGTAGTAATGCCTAATAATTTTTTAGTTTATAGGTTTTGCATTTGACTTTTCAGAAACTTAACAAAAGCCAGGTTAGAAATGAAAGTAGTGCCACATTACAATGAAGCTCCTAAACAGCAATTTTAGCTGTCTTCCTGGTGTTCTCTACTCCGTTTATGGAGAAAACTGCCTTCCATGGGAAAGGGGTCAGCACTGTGACTACTGACCACAAAAGGCCTTTAAGGGGAATCTGATGACTATGTGCCTCCACCTTAGTCTTGTGCTCAGCTCCCAGCTTGCAGTTACATTTCTCAGACTCCTTTGATGAGGAGCTCTATATTCTAATCAGAGGCAAGCTTACTTTGAAAGGATTTCCAAAAAGTCATCTTGTTTGAATACAATAAAACAGAATGCATTAATTAATAAACATATTTTATTTCCACGTTGCGGTTTGGGGCTTCTTAAACTTGGAATTCAGGTTGAAAAAGCATGTGCTTCACATTAGCGAAGGCTTGACATTTTTAATCAGTCTGGCTGTACTGCCTGTACACACAATGTGTCAACATGAGAGAGGGGGACATAGTGCCTTTGCTGGTTCCCGTTCTCAGCGCTCTGATTAGGCACACACTGTCAACTTCATTTGTACTTGATCCATAAAAAGAGTTACATCGTGATATTCTCCTCAAATTCTGGCAAGCTTTATTGATGGCTTATATGTCTGAGTTAGTTTTGTTTCTATTAAAAACTCTAAATTTGTTTTTTTAAAGTGATGAATTACTTCCCTTTGTCGGTGTAGTTTTTCATATTCCAAAATAATATTACTGACCTTGGGGAAGATGTAGATTGAATACTCTCTGTTAACCATCCATAGATTTTTTTTCACAGTTAGGTTACACACTGTAAAACTGTTAAAACTTTATATTTAATAGTCCTCAAGACACCTTATTTCCCTGCATAAAGTAAGGGTTGTGATTTTTTTTTTTTACTGGATGAAAGGGGAAGCAAACTGCCAGGAATTGTTTTCATCACACTGTATTGATGGTAATTATAAAAACAAAGTAGCAAATTCTGCGGCACAGTGATAATAAGCCCAAGTTCTTCTTGCTGATTAAGAAAATAATTTTCAGGACTGGGAGTAAAGCTCAGTAGCAAAGAATGTACTTAGCATGCGTTCAGTTGGGTTAAATTGAGAGAGAGACAGAGAGGGAGAGAAAGAGAGGGAGAGAGAGAGAGAGACAGAGAGAGAGAGAGAATATAATCTTTATGCAAAAAGAATCTGCTCTTAAATGGAATCCTGTTTTGCAAAGGTATCCTATTGCCCCAAAGGGATAAGACAGTTCTCTATCTTAGCACACAATTATCATCACATCTAGGAAAACAGGTGAAAGATAATTTTCTTCTCAGATGAATAGATAATACTTAAACACAATTTAGTCAAGTGTTCCAATGCTATTTCACTCTCCTCCTAATCATCCGGTGTTTCCCTAACTGTCTACATTCTTCAGAACAAAACATAATATGGATTATATACCATTCTTGCATTTGTACTTACAGTCAAGATACAGTGCATGAGTCCTGTGGCAAGTTACAAGGTATAGCAGTCAGAGGTCTTCCAAAACAGATGCACAATCTTTTATTTATTACAGGTCTTTTTATTGTTACAGCTGTACTATCATTATATTTTAAAATAATTCCTTATGCTCTGTTTGTTTGAACTATGAAAGTACAGTCAGTGTGTCTTTGTAAAAATGTCTTACTGGAGAAATCTTATTCTTGACCGATCAACCCTAGGACTTTACATTTTGCTTGACTGAACTACCATCTTTGCCAAACCGTGTCTGAATGATAAGAATATTGAATAGCACAGCTTCAGAAATGCTCCAGATTATATTTGTGTCATATCTTTGGAACAAAATATATATGTGACCAAAGCAAGAATCTGAAACTCTGTAAGTAATTTGGAAATAATTGAACTGCAATGAAAAATATCTGAGACAAATCAGCTTTGGACAAAGATACCTTTCCATCATGGTTACATGTTTTCTTTTATTCTCAGATCAAATTTGTCACAGAAACAACGGCAAAAGTCTCTTTCATTATGAAAAAAAGGTGAGCTTTTAAAATAAATTTCCTACTTTAGATCTTTGTCTTTGAAACTATACTCAAAGATCATATAGTTTACAAAAATTTGAGTTGCCTTGTGGAATACTCGTGTGATACATCTAAATTTATTAATAAAACTTCTCTTTTTATCTTTAGGAGAGAAATAATAATTGTGGGAAAATAAAATCCAAGGCAAGTGCAGCAAACAGGAAGTTTTACCCACATAAAAATTCCAATGAAAAGCAAACCAACCCTCTTAACCTCCAAGAAAAGAGGTGAAGTATATTAAATTTTCTTTTAAGCTTACTGGAAAATTTTCATTATGTCCACATTGATTTATTTTGGGCCAGGGATGTGCACGTGTTTATTTTTCTGGCTGGTTATGTCTATGTTGGCCCAAAAACCTGACTGCTGCACTAATGTCAGTGCAAACACACAGTGCTTGGAGGAGCTGCTCCAATCTTGTTTTTACTAATAGCACTCAATTAAAATACAGGATTTTGAGGCATGTAGAACAACTGTGCAAAAGTCATTGAAGGAGTACACATTTCCCTAAACTTAATATTTTGCCCATAAGTTAGAAATAATTAAAGGTCTTTTCCCTAAGGTTTTGAATGAAATATTCAAGGATAGCAAAGGAAAAGCCTTTTGGTATTTCAATAAACAGTTGATGTGAGCAGCTACTGAGTATAGTTAGGAGTCTTACCTATCACCTGGGCTAAGTGCAGTTCTCAAATTGCCCTTCATGTAGCGCTGGGATTGCCAACAGGTGATGAGATGCAGTTTTCACACTTTCCCATAGCCCTGGCATGTCCTCCATTCATGACCTCTAACCACTGGGTTATGTTAATCAATATCTAACAGTTTAACGTAGATAAGAAGACAGTGAAGTGGGTTGGTACACAGATGAAGTGGTCTCAAAGTGGAACTGGCAATGCTCGAGCACATCATTCCTTATTATGCACTGTCTTCTCCATTCCTTAAATATTCATTTGCATCTGGAACTACAGTGGTTAACAAAATAAGAAAACAGTAAGTTTAAGTGTTAAATAAACACCTTTAAATATTTATCTCAAAATATTAGAGAAACCAACTCTGTTATGCTCAGGCATTAAAAGAAGATTTTAGGTCTGTAGCAATTTATAATAAACAAATGAAAGAGAAATTCACATAATGAAATAATAAAATACGTGACTTAGAGTTTCACTTAATATTTTTATTAATCCGTGGCCCTGAAAAAAACTCTGAAAATCATTTTGATGAAACAGATGTTGAATGGTCTCAGTGGAAAACAATTAAAGGTTTGTGCCATATGATTATTATAAGGCACCACACATCTGGTACAAAGTTTGGTCTCATATCAAAGGTCATTTAGGACAAAATAAGCAAGGAGACTACTAGCCTCTTGAAAGTCTCAGCTTGTGTTTTATAGAATGATTTCAACTTTCCTCTAAGTTCTGTCTTTACTAAATAAAATTTACTTCAAGAAAAAATAGCAGTTTCCTCTGAATAAATAATTAAAACACACTAAAACCAGAAAATTACAATCTATTATTTAATAAAAAAGCAATATAAAATTACACAAAGCAATCTGGTTTCATGGAAAAAATAATGAAAGAATGTGGAACATTTTCTAACAACCTTTTCATTCATGAAAAGCTAAGGTCTCAAAGGAAATCTGGAATAACTTGCATATGAGTTTATCACTAATCCATCATCAGGGAAAAAAAAAAAACCCTCTGAGCTGAAAGAAGACCTGCTAATGTATTCTGAGTCCACTGGAGCAGGAGTAGGAATGTTCTGGCTGTAATATTTCTCTCCATTGCTACAACCATCTGCCCGTCATGGGTCACATCCACTACCTACCATCAGCAGAGGGTCGCTCCACATTCCTATTTATCAAGTCAAATACTGAATCTGGTAATGCCTGACTTTCTTTCTACTCTAACAGTGTAATATGAGTCTTGTATTAACCTGATAAATAAATACATGAACCTTTCTAAGTACACATTTCTTAGAGGAAGTACTGATTTTATTATTATTATTATTAATTGGTGGGAAAAATAGGATTGGGAAAATAAGAAATGAAATAACACTTGTGAAAATGAATAAGAAAAACTTTGGAGCTTCCTTAATTAGAAAAACAGAGCTTAAAAATGTGTTAGCATTGTGAATTTTTTAAAGACTCATTTGAAATACATGATTTTGCTATTTATTATACTTTGTTAGACTGCTAAATTGTTACGAGTTTATCCATCTTCAGAATTTTATTTTTTTCACCCACAAAGATGTTATATCTTAAAAATAACTTTAATGTTATATGTAATATGCTAGCTTTACAATATCAACAGTACTTGGAAATAAATGAAATGAGCCTTATTTAGCCAACATACAGTGTTTTATCGATATACAAACAGAAAAATGTCATGTAATGAGATGATTAAGAAAAACACGAGCTTTGTGTCTTAAAGGTTATCCATTTTAGGTTACAGTAATTGATCCCAGTCACTTCAAATGTTTAAAACATTCCAAACCCTCAGCCAAATGTTGAAGAAATAACTCTGCCAGAATTTCAGTAGAGAAAATTTTAGAAGGCTGTTCAAATCCAAAGAAAAGGAAAAATATATATTATTGCTGAAAGTTGTACGTGTGTTCTGCTTTCCAATGAAAACCATAGCCAAATAAGCTTTCATTAAATTGGAACAAGATGACAAATACTGAAGCTGAAAATGCATATAGTAAATTGAAGCATTAAACATTACATAAGGTCTCTAATGTACAACAAAAAAATTGAAACTGAAAATAAAAGAAAATATTTTCAATATCTTAACATCTGTCCTCTCTTTCCCCCAAGAAACACAAGTAAAACAGGTAATGGTCCTTGAAACTAAATTTCAGTTTTAAAACACCAAAGCAGGAATGCAAGTTGATTCATAAATTTCACTACCAAGATGCTACAAATGTAGGAATATTTACAGTAGTTGCAAGTACAGCCTATCTGGAGACCCTTTTACTGTAGTCAGGTGAAGTGACAGACTGCCAGAGATGTATTTGCCATAAACTTCACTCTCACAACAACATGCTGTATATAAAACTGCAAACTGGCAGGCAAGAAATGATCTTACTGCGTTGTAGTTTAGGGCACATTTTCCATCTTCTATGAAGGTTATAACAAAAACTGAACAAGTAGTGCATTATACAGCTCAAATGGGCCATGACATAATACAGAGATTACAGGAGAAAATTTGTTTTATCTTAGTCTACAGGAGAAAGCAGAATTGAAACATTTTTTTCTGACCAGGTAGTTGAAATAGCATCAGTCACTGATGCAAAGAATACTCATAGCTGGTTTTCACGCACCAAAACTTGTTCTTGCAAACAAACTGTATCCTGCACACTAATAACTTTATTGCATATGCTAATTCAATGGGAACTGATGTTGCCACCTTTTGCCCAGTTGCTTTTACTGTAAGAACAAGATTAGAATTTGCTTAGAGTTTGTTTAGTTGGTTCTCTCTATACGGGGCCAAAATCTTGAAAGTTTAAAAAATGAACAAACATCACCACTTAAGTATAAAATAGGCCTGTTCTCTTTTCCTACCCTGAATACTTACTTCATAATTCATGGTGTAACCAAAGTGTTAAAGTGGGTATTCCTTTAGATATTACTGAGCTATCACACGTTGCATACAACGATTTATAAGCTTATTAGTCAAGCATCTGAAAGCTGAAATGTTCTTCCAAAAGTGCACAGGGTGAGTTACTAGCTTGATAGGGTCCATCAGGAGACCCAGTTCAGATCTGTGCATAGGGTAAAAACATGTAGGCGATCAATAAATACTTGCTAGATTATACTGAATGAACTGAAATGAAATAAGCTTAAGTGAACTGAATTGAACTAAACTGAAGAGGTGGTAAATAAATATTCTAATGCCCAAATGATGAGTCAAGTCTTAAACTTACTTTGTATCAGAGGCAAAGTGTTACCAAGTTCAAGCGTATTTTATAAAACTCTTTCTGATGTTAATATCGTGAATTCTTATTACCCTAAAGAGAGAAACCTAGCTCTTACTTCAGTCTCTAGTGGCAAATTTGCTACTAGCTAAATAAAAAATGAAAAACTAACATTTTACCCTTTCTCTGACTTTCCATCCCTTTGGCAACCAGATTCAAGTCATCATCGATCAATGATTTTATTCAACTGATACTTACATGTCATTCATTCTACATATGTAATATAGTGACTTAGGAGGACATATGAGAAAATTTTCACATTTCTTCTATCTTTGTGTCATACTGAATTAAGTTAGCTAATACAAACTAGACAGTAAGTCAGTAAACACTACATTTATATAATAGCACCACTGAAAGAGAGGCACATTCAGGTTAAAAACTATGGTGTATCCATTAACCAGAGCAGCCCCAGGGGTAGAGCATGTAAGGTGCATGTGTGTGTGTGTGTGTGTGTGTGTGTGTGTGTGTGTGTGTGTTTACCTGTGTCTCCTGTCCCTGAATTCTGTTTCTCCTCAGAGCCACAGGCATGTGATCCATAGCCTAATGCCGGTCTGACATCTGGAACTATCTTACCTTAATCATAAAGAATTTAATGTGCTCACTTTTAATGCCTAAAGGATTCAGTGTCAAGTGTCCTCCAACTTAGGTGTGATCTTGTCTTTCATTTTATGGTAAATAAGCACCTGTCTTGCTCTTAGACAAAAGATCATTATAACTTGTTGGAATTTCTATTTTCGTAGGCTATCAGGGTACCAATTTCTCTAAAACTCAAAGTCCTCTATGTTTAAATGCCAGACTTTCTTAAAACAAAGAACTAAATCCTACTATGCAGGTTATCACAAGTAAGCACCCACATGAAATCACAGCAGGCCTTGGCCTATAGTTCCACTTGGAAGATGGGGCCCAACAATCTGCTTTTATGTCTCTCCAGTGTGTAAGTGTGAGAACCACTGGTTTAGAGCAAACTTTGGGGAGGAATGCCTGTATTTGAACACCAGTTCCTTTATTTGCTCCTGTAGGACCCTGGGCATGTGTTAGTCTAACCTTTCTCAGTGTTGCATAACTCCTTAATGAAGCAGTAAAAATGTCAACCACAGAGTTAACACAGATCTTCGTATGTTCCCTGGTACAAAATAAGAGCTCAATTATGTTGTCTACTAGGTTTTCTATTAGTCTAATTCTGCTCTACCCGCATAACCTTGCTGATATTTTTCCATGTTGAAAACTACCTGTTATCTGTAACTCAAATTGAATCAGGGACTCCGTGTGTGGGGGCGTGGGGGGTGTCTCATTTCCGGTTCAGGTTCCCAGAGGTTTTCTCCTTTTCTCACAGTTAATTCTTTTGTTCCTAATTCATGAGCTATCTTTGATTATATGGATGATTTCAGGATTTCTTTATTAACCTTATGGGCTTTTTCTTTTGTATATTGACTAGATAGATTAGTTTCTTTGCTATTTTTGTTGTTTTTGTTTGGTCATGATGCATGTAGACAGGTCCATCACCACTGAGCTGCACCCCACTTCATTAAATTGGACTATGTGCTAGCGTGCTTAACTAGCACAGGCTGAGGCCCGGGGTTCAAAAACCAGCACTGCAAAATTAATTAATTCATTAATTAATAATTAATGAATTAATTCATCCAACTCAAACTGGATTGAAAGAAGTCACAAATACAAAGTTCTTTTTATTTAAAAAAGATCACAGTAAAAGATTTCCACATCAATCTGAAACAATTTTATGTCAATTAAGAATTGTGCTATAATGATGATAGCTATTTTTGTTTCTTGCTTTATGCTAGTTATTTTATTTTATATTGTAATGAAGTAGATATTGTTAGTCTTATTTTTAGAGATAAGGACAATAAGGCATCTAAGATTTTAATAAATACATGAAAATCTTATAGTTGTAATTGGCAGATACAGAATTCAAACTCAGGTCTGTTCAGACTATATTCTTATATTGTCTCTAGACACAGTCAGACTTATCTTGACAGTGAAACTGTACTTAGGCCTCCACACTCCACAAAGATGTGGACAAGTTGGAAGAGAGCCAGATATATGCCCCGGTGATGAAAAGTATAGAAGGAATGACTTATGAGAAAATGAGAAAATTCCAAATATGCTTATATTGGAGAAAAAAAAGAAATATAGTAACTATCTGTAGTGCAAAATGAAAGTATTATAGTGATTTAAAATAATCATCTATGGTAAGTAAATGAGCAGATTCTAAAAAGAGAAAATTTTTAGGCAAAATCTTCTTCTCCTCTAAGCACCCAAAATTAAATTTATCTTGAAGAACTTCTGGATTTTAGCAACTTCAGAAAGCAATGAAAAATTATCATCTGTGGCATTTCAGACTATGCAGACAAATGTGAAATAAAATTCAGTCAGAGAGAGAAATAAAATGACCTCTTGGTCCTTGTCAAACTTTACCTTTTATGTTTAATAAAGCATTTTTACTTTTAAAAAGCATATTCACTAATTCTTCAAGTCTCTTGAATCTCTTAGCTAAGTAATGTTTTTCTAACATTTAACATATTATTTTAATGGATTTAGTATATAAGCAATCCCCAACTACAAAAGAGAGCAAATATTATACCAAATACTTTAAGTCTAGCATCTCAGGCTATAATGGAGGCTTAAATATCCCTGGTCTAATTAAACAAAGTATTAGTAAACAAAGTATTAGTAAACAAAGTATTAATTTAGTACTTTCATTCTTCATTTTAGACATGAGGTCAAAATTTCATGCAAAGTGATTTTTATGTTTAATTCTTTATTCATTATGACTTCCCAAAATGCATTTTTAGTTTTAAAAAATATTTTTATTTGGGGAGTAATAAACACTGACTGTGATAATATGTGAAAAGTTTCCTGGCAAACCTCCTAATGGGTTAATTTTTTGAACGAGTCAGATTGAATAGGAGACTCAGTGTTATTCCTAAAATGATTAGTATATCCATTTGTTTCAGAAGTGTCATATCAGGGACAAATCAATGTGTTAAGAATTGTCTGATAATATTGTTGAGGGATTAATCTCGCAGACTAGATCATCAGCATGATTATCTTTGGCATTCTGCGGGCACACTGTTCCATTTTAAACATGAAAAGCCTTCTAATGCCAAACTATGAGAGCCTATATATTGAATGATCTGCCACCATTCAATATTTAATCCTGCAATTGAGGCCACTAAAGGGATATAGCAAAGTAACAAGATGAATGAATCGTGACCTCAAACTTGCAAAAAGACAACCCAAACAATTTATCTTTCTGGCCTGGATAGCATTTTTTATCCAATATTCCTATCACTTCTCCTCAGTCTGGGAATTGTAGATTGATCAACGCCGCATTAGCAAATACTTGAAATGAGAGCTGAGAAATTAAGCGATCCTTTGTTTATGCTGTAAGAATATTGTGACTTATTTTAGTTAATCTGAAGTTTAAAATCAAGAACTCATAATTAAAAATCAACTTAATTCTCCAGACTACATTTTCAAGTAACCATAGAAAGATCTAAAATAATTCAGTGTCTATGAAAAATAAAATATGTAAACAATTAAAATAAAAACTTAGGACTTTGTGCCCCAAGGCTTACACAGAATTCTTTGAAACTGTAGAATTCTCAAATGCAGCAAAACCACATTTCAATTAAGAGCATAATTCCACTCTGATTCATGGGATAATTGTATATTACCACATCATTTCAGTGTGTGATCTTATTTTCTTCACAACTAACTGGCTTTAATCTGATGTACACGTAGCCAGTGCTAAAACTTATCTAACAATTCTGTCTCTGTCTCTGTCTCTGTCTCTGTCTCTGTCTCTGTCTCTGTCTGTCTTTATCTCTCTCTCTTAGTATTTGTATGTGTATTTCAATCCTGATAGTAACAGGGCAAACTCAGGCTGCAGGTACCATAGATATATCAATGACCTTCCAAATAACAACACTGTAGGTTTGGAAAGAGCCCAAGGATGATGCTTCTTTTATTCTATTACTAAGTTTTATTTTGAATCACCATGTGCTCAGAAGTGATAAAAATGATGCCTTCCAGGATTAAAACTGTAGTGCCAGGTATGGTGGCACATGCCTGTAATTCCAGCACTCTAGGAGGCTGAGGTAGAGAATCACTGCAGGTTCAAGACCAGCCTGGGTTACAAAGTGAGCTCAAGGCCAGCCTGAACTACATAGTGAAAACCCTTTCTCAAAAAGACCAAAAAAAAAAAAGTGTGAAAGAATACTTATTCTCAGCCCTGGTATGTAATTTCTGGTCAGTGAGTGAGCGCTCCCAATCATGGAGATGTTTTAATGTCTACATTTCAGCTGCTATTTATGATGTCCAACAGTTTCTCAGTAATTGTGAGACAAGGAAGGAAACTGGCAATCTATATTAGAGGTATTCTTGTTATGAACATGCCAGCAATCCTCGCTGATAAAGTGTCATTGACTTCCTGCCAACATTCATGGATTGATGACAACTTGTTAATCAGTCTACTAAAAAAAATCCATAACAAGATATTAGATGATATTTTAAAATAATATCAAAGCAAGACCCTTGTAACATATAGGAATCCTATATGTTAAAAATGTTAACTCCAAAGTCTACCAGTTATGTTTGCCAACATTTACTCTGTATAATTTAATTATTGTATATACCACAAAATTCTAAGATAAAAAATTATCTTTTGACAGCATACATATGGCAATTAAATTAGATGTGTGGAATGATCATTTCTATATTCTGACATTTCTGCATTCGAAGGTAATTCATAAGAGGCATTAATATGTCTAGTATCACTGGAGAGAGAGAAGACCGAAATCTGTTGAATAGCTTTAACTGTGAACAGTAAATGTTGATTCACTCTCCATCTTTCACTTTACCACCCAACTCGCAGTCATTTCTGCAAGATGAAATGAAAGGTGATAGTTCTATTTTTTTTTTTATTTTTTTTTGGAGGGGGGGGGAGGACACAGACAAGAAAAACAAAAAGCAAAAGAGACAAACAACAACAACAAAACCCTCCAAAACAATAACAATATAGACTTTCAAAACAAGATGACAGGAATTTAACAATGGTTGTTATATTGCATATTGTTATCTGCAAAAGAGTTGCTGAGATTATAGACATATAAACTTGCTCTAATCATATGGAAAGGTAATAGCTCTATATTTCTGATGTTTCTATATTCTGATATAATAGAGCGGATGGCTATAATGACATAAAGCAGCCTCAGGAAGAATTACTCTTAACTGTTTGAACTGTGCATACACCACTGCTGCTAGTCATCAGTTTTTCGAGCTCTTAAGCGTTTCATGTACTAGTCCTTGCCTACTTCTTATTTTAGTTCTATGGGTGTCTACAGGTGCATCTATTATGGCTTCTGAATAAAATGCATGACCACTCCTAGCGTCTGATTTTTGTTTTTTAACCAGTGTTAATCCATCAAGCTTTTGTTTAAGCTATACAAGTCTCTGAAGATGACAAGCAATATTGAACAAAACACTTTCTCCTAATGACTTGTCAGCAAGTGCAAGAAAATAAGTAGGAACAGGATTCAGATGTAAATATTTAAGTGAAATAATGTGTCATTTAAAAAGACATTTTCTGTTAGATATTTTTAATGATGTGCTATATAGATATGGTGATGGAAATGCACCTCATTAGGAGGAGACATTTTGATAGTATCTTTTATCCCATTAAGACAAACTGCCACTTACTAATCTTTACTCTTTCTTTCACCATTGGATCTTTAATTTCAGCCTACATGGACACTCACAAATCTCACCAATCTTTCAACAAATAAATTTCTACTCCTATTTAGTTCTCATCCATTTAATTTTGCAACCCAAACAGCACTTCTCATTTGCCATTCAGCTTCATTAACAAGTAAGACAGGCTTAATTTCTCACTGTTTCCTCACTCATTCCCTGTGATCTCTGAAAGCCCACTTGTAATGTAAATTAATTTCTCCCTTAATTTGTGGTATGAAGTACTCTCTTTAGCTCATTCCTGTCTTTACTCTTCCTAATCTGTCTCTTTTTAAACTTCCCCCCTTACCACAAATGTAGCAACCCCCGAGGTTTGCTGTCTGACACTGTCCCTGCACTGTTCTCAGGGATCTTCCTTGGCAGTAACTCATGGCACCACAGCCTCCTCTGTCACCCCAAGTCTGGATATCTAATTCCCACCTCTCTCATGAACACTGGCGCTACTTTTCCAAAAATATTGTATGGATCACTGGTGGAGGTATCACATTTCCAAATGCAAATTTCAAGTTACATGCAGTGAAACCCATTAGAGTTACACGGGGACATGAGCTTACCTTTCATTTCATTTTGCAGAAATGACTGAGAGTTGGGTGGTAAAGTGAAAGACGGCGAGACAATCAACATTTACTGTTCCCAGTTAAAGCTATTCAACAGATTTTGGTCCTCCCTCTCCCCACTGATACATGTTAATGCCACTTATTAATTACCTGCCTTCTGTACAGTAGAGCAGGTAGCTATAGTGACATAAAGCAGCCGTGAGGAAGAATTACCCTTACCTGTTTAAATCTCATAGCCTTTACACTGAAAATGTAACCTTTTTCACTTGAAATAGAAGTACAAAATCGATAAAATAGCCATTCAATTTGGTATATCAGTAACTAGAGAATACTTGCAGATGAATGATAAGTAAAATTAACTAAAAACAGGGAAAGACTAGTCACACTCCATTCTCTGGAGCACCCCTTTTAAAATTAAGGAGCAAAACATTTGAGCAATTTGTTCAACTTATGGCTGAAATTGTTTTAAATTGAATATTATGCATATTCCCTCAATTGTACTTCATAAATCAGGTTTTTCTTAATTTTCTAGAGGAAATAGTCATTTATAAAGAGGATGCACTCAGAAACATAGAGGAAATTTCCATAGAGTAAGGTAACAAACATTTATTCAGTGCCAACTATATACAGGGCCATGCAACCTATTTCTTCAGTGTAGTCTCCTAATCTATTGTCCCAGCCATCTATAAACACAGCAAAGAGTTTACCCAATATATTGGAATTGACCTTTAAATAAAAGATGCTACAAGCTGAATAATCATTACATGCCATTAAAATTATTGAATCTTTTCACTTACTGAAAACAAATGTTGTCTTTGAATTGTGTATTTGTCTAGGTAGTGAGGCAGCACGACGGTAACCATCATTCCTACGAGTGCTGCAGCTGGTTGCTGTGGGATAGACCTCCAAAGAGCAGAGGCCAGTTGTCTCATTTGACTGTGTCTAATTAAGGTTTGATGATCAGCACTCAGCTTCTATTTGATAAAAAAAAAAAAGAGGAATCTTTTTGGAACCCTTGGTTCATCTGCTTTTGATTTAGACCTCTGAAATGTACTAGATATGCAACTTTATATAAGCAAACTAACTGCTGGGCTTAGCTTCCTAATCTGCCAAAAGAAGCTCCCACCTTCTCCATAGTAATGGATGTTGTTATTACCTTCATCAGATGATAAAATAACTTACATAAAAGTATTCTGTAAACTGAAGAACAGCTTACTTACAAAGGCAGATATTGTTACTTTTTATATTAGTCTAACATAAATCTTTTCCATGATAAAATAAATTCTACAAACAGTTGAAAATGTCATTAAATAATTATATGCAATTAATAAAAGTACAAGAAGCATGAAACAGAGAGACTTGGACGTAGAATTAACTACACTGGTACCTTGGCTTGTGAACTTAATTTGTCCTAGAGTTTTAAAAAAGATGGCCACATTTGTGTTTGTGTGGGAAGGATGGCTGCGGTCATGTTTGTCACCTTATGCAGAGTTTGTGAACAAAAACAAAATTTTGCCAAATGCTTCTGTTTGTGAACCAAATTGTAGGGTATTGTATTGGGTCATACAAGAATTAACAGAATAATGCAGTGGGGTGTATAATTCAGTCCAGTTTTGGGCAAAAGTAAACAGTAACTACTATATAAAGTATGACATTGAAGTACCTTAAGTGAATCAGAGAGGAAGAAGCAATATCCTTTCTGAAGAACATCGATAAAAGCCTCATGAAAAAAAAAAAACCATTTGAGATCACTTAAGAATATGGACAAACTTTTAAAAGGTGGAGAGATGAGGACAGCCATGTGTTACATAAACAAAGTCATAAAGGCAGGAAAGTGTAAATAGAACCACATCGCTAGAACACACACACAATTCAGGAATGTCTCAAAACATACTGCAATCACATTTTACTGTCATCGTTAACTACATTGCTATCTTGCACATCAGAGCCATATCGTTAGCAAACTCAAAACTGACATAGCAGTCCCGCTTTAAAAGTGGAACACTTTCTGCTGCCTTCCAAGCAGGTAAACCAACAAGAGCTCTCAGAGGAGTCCTTGGCATCAACAACAACAAGAAGAAAAAGGCCATAGCTCTCTTAAAGAATGTGCTTCTGTGAAGTTCTTCATATTTATAATGTTCTGTGACTCAACAACATCACACAGATAAAGCCCAAAGGAAATGTTGCAGCTAATAAATTATTAAGCTGCTTTCCTTTAAAACGTCAGGACTGGGCAGTACAAAGACTTGCCATGGTCTGTCAAATGCAAAGGGATCTGTAAATCTCAAAAAGAAGAATTATTCGAGCTAAGAACAGCTGGCCCTGCAGATCCCACAGTCCACCTGGGATCCCCTTACTGCAGCCTGTCACTCTTAAAGAGTTTAATGCTAATACAGTCAATGAAACATAAAACCATATTGAGGGAGGGGGCAATGAACACCCTCAGAGAATCTACCTTTTATTTCAGAAAATGACCCTTGAAGAGTCATCTACTGAAAAGCAGCTTTGAAACTGCAGCTTTGTGCTTGCCCAGACTTCGTTTATAATATGAAGCATAGTTAAACACATTTCTCCTCCTTTGCCTACTTCCTGTTAGATATTTCTGTTAGATAGGTACATTTCAGATTTCTTTGTGCCATATCCACTGAGCTAAAATGACTAATTCTTAAAGTGATTACATGTAATTTTTTTTTTTCTGACAGGTAGAATGGTTTTACAATTACTTTAGCTCCATTTTGAAGTCTAATTTCTATGGCTTGGGCATTGCTCCTTAACCTCTTTTTCTATCTACCAAACCTAAATTGGCTCATTTTGCTGAAATGGCTAAAACAAGAGCCCGGCTTTGCTAAGTTGTATGAGTAGGTTGCATGAATGTGTATTTTCTGTGTGAAGAGTTTACAGAGCAGGTGGAAAGGGCAGCTGGTTGAGAGGATCAGATTAGTCGAAACACAAAACTAGTACTTTCATCTATGCTTCCCTCCCTCCTTAGCACAGGCACTGATACTTACAATCAGGATGAAAAGTTGGAAAACATCCCAGATTCATTTAAATGGGAAGAGAGATTTGACATGTTAATGATGTGGCATGTATTGAGAACAGCATCTTCCTTTCTTTTTCATTTATGATTTCAGACATTTCTATAGGGATGTTACGGTATAATTTATGTTTGAAATTTCAGTTATGAAAGGGACCAAATTCAATAACACTGACTAGGAACTACAGCAAAAAGGAAGATCTGAAAGGTACCTCTACCTACAATCTCATCTTCATCCATCTCTAAGCTGGATATGTCTACTTTTGTTGCAGGGTCAACAAATGCTGATGGAACTTGTTAACCTTTTCAAAATGATTCTCATGTTTGTGGTACAGATAAATACTTCTGAGAAATTGGGGTGGTCAGATAGTTTCACATTCCATTTTTTTTATGATATAAACTTTAGATTCAAAAGCATGATAACACACTAAGGTAAAAACAAAATTCCAAACGTTCTATGAAGTTCATTCTCTACCACATGTCCAGGGATGGGGAGCAAGAATTGCATTTAAAACAATAAGAATGTTGCTAAGTATGTAAGATGGACGTAGATCTTGTAGAAAGTCAAGCAAGGAATTTTACTGCTGCTTAAAATTGTGAGAGGCCAAGGAATTGCTAAAAGTTGCTACTTAACCTCATGTAAAGTGTCTACCCTACTGAAGCTTCAAATCATACGTGGTTAATGTTCAAACACACTTCAAAAGGTTGCTTTGAGAATGAAATGAGATAACACAGCAAAAGATTTAAAAGACTAGTGCGCGGGAACTACTCAATAGTATTTATGTTGTTAAGATTTCCCACTGATGGGGCAAAGTACTTAACATCTGCTACTTAAAGAGAGGTTTACTTTTGCTCACAGTTTCAGAGGCTTCAGTCCATGGTTGGCTTGTTCCAAAGCAGGGACATCACAGTGGAAAGGCTTAATAGGTGGAGCGAAGCCATTCCCTTCTTGGAGACCAGGAAGCAGAGTACAGAAGAGTGCCAGTGAGACATATACCCTCCACTGGAGGGCACACCACCAGTGACCCAGCTACTCCAGCTGGGCTCTACCTCCTAACAGGACATTCAGCTGTTAGTCCACTGATGTGTATAGTGCCCTCACGAAACAATCAATCTCTAGGAGTCTCTCAATCCAGTCTGACTGAGAATGTTACATGGCACAGTTAATAATAAATGTTTACTACATCATCATCATCATTCTTATCATTTAAAAAACTGTCATTCATGAAAATAGCATAATAGCAGCAGCCTTACAGAAGCTTGGCTTGGCTATGTAGAGGACTGAGTGAGAGTGTTACTGAAACCAGTAGTAAGTAGATACTGGATTCCAGGGAAGTGGTGAGAGAACTCAACTGCAGTGTAAGCAACTGAAATGGAAGGGAAGAGACAGTTATACAGAAAAGAGAAAGCAACCCAAGATGCCCAGATTATTGAAAGCACCATAATTTCTAAAATTTAAGAACTTCCTCATAATTTATGAAGGCCCATTCTCAAACAGACATATGTTTCCATATTGGCTAAACCATAAAGAAAAGAAAAATCCTTGAGACTACCTTGTTTGTTGTTTGCCTTTATGCCTTATAATTATTATCCTTCAGAACTAAGAGTCTTACTTTTATATATCATTATTTCTCTTCAAAAGACAAACACTCCTACGATTTTGTGTCTATCCCTTCTGTGTTAACTATATCCAGACTTCCTTGTGAGAATTTCTTTTGCAGAAACCTATTCTTTTGACAGCAGGTTTATTATTCACAATTTTTAGAGTTCCAAATCATATTGTTCCATGTCTACTAAAATTTTTAAACAGAATGCATAAATATGCTTTCGTGAATTTTAACTAGCTACATGATTGACTTTTTCCAACAACAGCTCATTTGTTGAGTTTGGTATTTACCTCCTCTTTCTTAAAATTTAACAGTGAGATTCTACTGCTTATAGCATAATAAAGAAAAGTTGATTCATGGTATTTGTGATCAAGTTTTCAATTTTAAGACAAAGGCTACTTTTCAATTTTAAGACAAAGGCTACTTTTCCTAGGTATAAGATCAAAGGTAACATAATTTATAAATGCAGTTTGATAGTTTACTTTCTTTCTGAGACTACCTTCCAAATATTAATATGACATAATAGCAATTTATCCTTTCAAAGAAAAAGCTAGCTCATAAAATAATTCAAAAACCGATTTGTCCTCTACCAATAATTTTAAGAAATTCTCACTTTACATCATTTTCTTGTTGAATAATTTGTCTTAGAGGTAGAGAAAAGAATAAAAAATTTAATAAAAATTTCTATTTTTTTCTCATATCACTTCCACTCATTTTAGTATTTATGTTTAAAATAACTTTTAACAAAAACTCCTACCAAATATTCTAATAGATTTCTCTTAATAGGGTAATAGTAATTTTTTTTATCTTTCTAAAGTACACAATAAAATTTGTTTGCCAGATTTAACTAATAAGTTGCTATGCTTATATGATTACACATTCTCAGCTCAATATTCTTTTCACTTAATGTTTGGGTGAATTCTGAATGTAATTTTGACAAGTGCAAGGATTTCTCTTTCCAGAACGCCTGATGATGTGTTTGTGCTTATAACAATTGGGAACACAATTTAATATATGCAAAAATGAGTGTAAAGCTGAAGAACAGTTTGCTACACTTATCACTAAGCTCTTCTCTTTGGGGTTGTCAATCTGTCTTTTAAATTCCTTAGCACTAAGGACAGAATGCTAACTTTGTCAAAAGAAAATCTGTAAAACCATTTTGTCAGAGATGGGTCTATTAAGCTTTGAGACTTAATGCTCAATTTAAGCACTTGTAGCCAAATAAAGAGGGGAGTTGAAAATAAATGTGGGATGTAGGCAAGAGGGAATAGAGGAGAACAAAAAAGGAGAAGAGCCATGAAAGGAATCTGAAAAAAAGGAAGAGTAATTAGAGGAGAGAGCAAGCAGGAAATGGTGGAGCCAAGGAAGGCTGCAGTGTGAGGGCTCAAGTTGCAGGAAGAGGCTAAGTTGTATTTTTGGAGAACAGTGAATATCCACTCTCTTCTCATCTATTATGTTGCTGGCACTACAGCAAAGGAAACAAAATATTGCAATATCGGTGGTGTTTTTAAATGCCAATGGAAAGAAACTAAAACAGCCCATTTATTCTACCTATTTCCTAGCCCATTCAAAGGCTACTTTAGTACAAACTGCTTTGGGGGACAACAAATAATAACAAATGGATTTCCTTGTTTATGCTCTTTGTTTGTAAACACACATAATAAAATTCTTCAAGGACACCTACCTGCATTTCCTCTGCTATTTTCCCTCAAAGTCATTAAAGGAAGAACAGTGTATACTTTCAAGAAAAAAATCGAACTGCACAAGACATTTTCAAAGAAAACTTGGCCAGTTTTTCTGAGTATAAACACATTAACTCCTTTCTTTTAGAATTTTGGCTCTGAGTAAAATGTCACATGTGAGTAGTATATGTTTCCTCATTTGATAAAATCTACTTCACAGGGTGAGTGTGAAAGATATGAGCATCACTATTGAGCCATTTTACCGAGGACTTTTCTCAAATCCCTTCCCCTACACAGTATCTGTTTTGCATGCAACCTGAAGGCCAAACTTCGCAGGCCCACTGAGGACAGCAGAGAGAGTATGCCAAAATGACACTGACAGGCTGGGGGCAGTGCAGGTGTGCTCAGGAATACATACTGTCGGGGAACAGAAGAAATGCAGTCCTGCCTCTGGCAGAGCCCTAGTTAGCTGAACGTCTGTAGGACAAAACTGCTGCTTGTCACATTGACAAAGACTCTCTTTGACCAAACTTTACTCCTCTGAGTCCTATTTTTGACTTGGTCTTGACTTTGCTCACTTCTACCCTCCACCGTGCTGGGTCTGCAGAGCCCAGTTTTAGCATGAATCCTGCTAAGTCAATTTGGAGACCATCCCTGTCCTGGATATTTGACCAAATTCTCATCCCCCACTTTTGGTGTACAGCTCCTTTGCTTATCTTCAGGAAGAATCCTGCTTAGTTATTTAGTCAGAAATCCCTTCCCTTTGATATTTCTTCCTAGTAATTTTTCCATCCACTGCTCCTGCCCTGACAGGCTTTCTGGCTATACTGCAAATATCCACTTGTTATTATATTTGGAGAAAAGCCCATCTCTTCCCTTATTGCAATAGACTTGCCGGCAGTTGCAATAATCCTGAATAAAGTCTTTCTTACTGTTTTAACAAGAGTTAAATATTTCTTTAATAACACCAAGAACTATGTGCGGGACCATGGGTTCCTGAGGAAGACCTAGAACAAATGATGAGAAGCATAGCAAAGGTGATTGGCCTGGAAATCAGAGGTGAAGGGGCTACCTGTTTCAGGCATCAGACAGCTCCAACAGGGTGAGCTCACTGCCAGAAGTATGACCAAGGCAACAGGTTTGTGAAAGAGGTTTTTAAAGGTCAGACAAATCAGTGTCTCATGACTTCCATTTCTGTCTGTCTTTCTGTAGATCACGTCAGTGACATGGACACTGTGGTCTGGAGTCTAGAAAGCAGCATTAGCTCCAAGGGCCTGACCCCTAAGCAGACACCACGAGGAGTTAGCACCGTGATGATGAGTTTGGAAAATGCCAATAGCACAGAAGGAAAAAAAATCATGCAGGCAAAGGCTATTTAGCTCATAGATCTCAAAATACTTCTGGAAAAGCCCTTCACCCCACTATGAATGGAAAAAAGGGCCGAGACTGGGAATGACGTTGCTCAGCTGAGTTATTTTGAATGTGAAATATAAAACAAAATGCCTGGATATAATTAGAAAATATTCAAAAGACATGAAATATCAGACAATCAAAGTCATTTTAATGAATCAGCCGACTAGTTTAACATAATTAAAATCAAGAGAAATTACTAGTGCATAGTTTCTTTGAGAATTAGCTCGCTTTTCCCTTTACCAATGATGAAGAAACAATCTAAGCAAACAAGAAACAATTCAGACCTCATTCTACTGGCATCTCAATATCATCTTTAGCAACAAAATTCCTCAGCTCTCTTAATGGCTACAGATATTCAATCAAAACCACATATTTAAAAAACTACCAAACAAGTCTCTCTTCAATAAATTCTATCAAAGTGTTATCCTAGAAGAATTCTCTGCTATCATTACTCCAAAAGCAACATGAATACTCTAATTCTTGTAATGTCAAAAATATTCAGTCAATACCTTTACTACTTAGCAAAAAAATGAGCAAAATATGAACAAGACCATTTCTTCTCAGGTAAATGACACCTGGCTCTTCACTAAAACAACACAGAGGTGCTGATGTAGCAGCTCGGTGGCAGAATATCTGCCTAGCGTGCCCAAGGCTCCTTGGTTTGAGTCCCCTGCAATGCAAAAAAACAAAAAGAAAGAAAAAGGAAAGAAAGAAAGGGTCAGCCACACAGCATACAAGTCACAGAACCTTTTGTGAAGTTTCCTACTGCTATTCAGATCTTTAATCCAAAAGAAGAAGTCTATACTGTTCTTATTCTTCCCAATAATCAATCCTTTTTTTCTTCAATGGTTACTGATCCTTTCTTCATCTTAATACCTAAACCACGTGGGTGTTCTAAATCTTTTTTTACCCAGGGTCCCTCCTCCTCACGAGCTTACTGAGATATAACTGGACTGGACAGGGAGCGAGGAGGACACTCTGGGGATCCATTTATCTTTGGCAAGGGGATTGACTAATAGGTTTTTTCTGTCTCTAATTTCTGTGATTTTCCTCTGTCGGGAGGATTCCCAGACCAATTCTTTTCCTAGCTGTCAAAAGCACCTGCTCTCAGTCCTCGGCTCTGCATTGGCTGGGCCCTCTTACAGCTGTCTGACCCTGTCCCTGGTCAGAACTCACACCTCCCTTGGGGAGGCTACATTAGTGCAAAGGCTCAGGCACACAGAGACTTCTGGTCAGTGTCAGCCCTTTGCTGGCACAGAGGTAATGAGAGCAGCTGCCCATCCTACAGGCCAGGCTACCCTCTCATCAACCTCCTTCATGCACTGGGAGCCAAACAAGAGACAGCTTGATACATGGTCAGGAAGTCAGAGAGGGTATGTGGTAGACACTTCCATGGACATTTTACTAAATTCTTCTGGGCCGTCAGCCAAAGCCTGGGTTAACCTAGTTGCGTCACTGGTAAACTAATCACTCCTTGCTGAAATGAGAACACAAGATGTGGCCTTGGTTAAATTTTGGAAAACTGGTAACCTTTTGAATTAGATACATTCTCACAATCGAGAGACATTTTAAATAATGTTTTGAGTGTTTGCATTCTTTTTCCAAATATGAATTTCAAAGGACTTGGCATGATGTTATCAAAAGTGATCAACAGCATTATCAACATGTGCATGATATGAGAAAATGAATGTATGCAGAGCAGGACGCTCATAAATTCATTATGCCACATTTATTAATTCAGTGCAAATCCACAGATGTTTATTACATGCTCATTCAATGTCAAGCACTGTACTAGCCACTGGTCAGTTCACAGGAGCCAAAGTAGACACAGTATCTGTTCTCATGGAGTTTCTGGACTAATATCATTATTAAAAGGGCATCTCTTTTCTTTACTTCTGCCACTACTTTGTAATAGTATTTTTTAGACAGGGTCTCACTATGTTTTGGAGGCTGAGGTTGAACTCCTGAGTTTAAACAACCCTCTTGCCTCAGCCTCCTAAGAAACTAGGACTACAAGCACTTTTGCCAATTATGCCTTTACTCTACCTTAACCAGCTCTTAGAAGAATGACTACTCTAGTTCTTTTTTTTTTTGTTTGTTTGTTTTTTTGACTTCACTAACCTGCTTGAGTATTGACTTCTGACAAGCACTTTGATAAATGTGTGGATTATTTATTTTTCTCTGCTCAGTAACCTTTTGAAATAGGCACTATTATTAGCCTTACTTAGAGGTAAGGAAATGGATTGTCTAAGCCCATGGTGCTAGCTAGTGGCGGAACTAGAGCACAAGGTCAGGCAGTCTGACCCTGAGTTGGATTCCACCACTCCACTCTCCGACTATACAAGTATGTTATGTAGATCCCTCCATAATTTGAGCTCTCCTTACTCAACTGTTATACTCTATACTCTCAGATTATAATTTTTAAAAGAACTTTTATGTCACTGTCTTCCTCAGACACTCCAGTGATTATTAATGTATGAGTTATCTACATAGGTCTCAAGATAGAATGGAAAGCCGTTTGGCATTTCTTCAACCTATCTTTGTAAATTTCAGGGAACTTCTTATGGGTGGCATGCATTCAGGGGAATGAGACCATTCATTTTCCCCTTAAAACAGTGACATCTTCTTGTCTATTTTTATGTCCTTCCCTTTTTCTGAAAAGCCCTTCTAGTTCTAGATATAGCACCTCTTAAGTTTTTTTTGAAAAACCAAACTGCCATGTTTTGTCTTCCTGCTTACAATCACCAAATGCTTTCTGGGTACCCAGTAATGGCACATATCTTGCGCCACATTCTCAGTTACTTGCAGAATCTCAGGGAAACTATTTTAGAATGTGGAGCTGAGCTCTGAAGACAGATTGGCCTAAATTCAATTCCAGCTCTTCAAATGTTTGGCTCTGAGATTTTAGGGAAGTTGGACCATGTCTTTCAATGTGCAAAATTTCTCAGCCCCTTTCATGGGGCTGGGATGTGGCTCAGAGATAGAGCACATGGTTGGCATGTGCTAAGTCCTGGTTTCAATCTCTAGCACCCAAAACCACAATAAGACAGAAAAAGAAAAACAACAAAAATGACAATAAAACTCACCTTTCATAGCTTCCCACTGCAATTGTGGGTGGAAAAATAATCTGGAATCCAAAATAATTTTTTAAAAATTCAAATTATTTTAAAATTCAAATATTTTATAAAGTTCAACTTTCTTCCTTCTCCTACCTTATAAGTGATATAAGTCTTCTCTGGACCACTAACGATGCTTCAGAAACTAGCCTTCAGGGTCTCAAGCGTTCCCGCTAGCTCTTATATTCCAGGGGCTTTGCAGTGCTTTTTACCTGAAATCTTCCTACAGTGTTATCTAACTGCTTATTCTGATCATTCAAGTTTCAGCTTTAATTTGTCACTTTGTTAAAGAAGACTTCCTGACCCGCATCTGCCCTATGTAGTGTCTCTCTCACTGAAGCCAAATCCCTTCCTTGAATGTGTTGTGATAAAACATTTTTGAGATTTACTCATGTAGTGTTTATTTTCCCACCATACTTGTAAACTTCTGTCTTGGTCTGTTTTCTGCTATCATAACAAAATATCTATGCCTGGATAAATTATAAAGAATACAGATATATTTGGCTAAAGCTCTGGAGGCTGGGAAGCCTACAAGCATGGCACCTGCATTGGTTTGGTATCTGGTAATCCAGATCTTGATGGTAGGGGGCATCACATGGCAAGACAAAGCAATCATCCTAACAGGGTTTTCCTCTTCTTATAAAGCTATTACTATCACCATGTGGTCCTCTTCCTCATGACCTCATCTAATCCTAGTTATTTTCCACAAGTCCCACTTCTAAATACCACTAACATACTAATCCAGGGATTAAGTTACCAACAGAAGATCTTTTGAGAGACACATTCAAATTATAGCAGCTCCCAGAAGGACAGGGAATATGTTTGGTTCATCATGACATCCCAAGAGGACTGTAAATGGCATGTGTAGATGTGTCAGAAAAAAGAGAGATAAATCTCTATTTTAGTTTCCTCATTTATAAAATAGGAATAACAGTAACCCAAACTCACTGTTCCTTAGAAATTGATTATAAAGTCTATTTAGAGTAGGTGCTCAGGAAACGTGAGCAACTGTTACTTTCACCTCTGAACTGCAATTTCCTAAGGGAACTAACTGCCTTTCTCTTTATTCTTCACACCACCTACCTGGTGATTTGAATGCCATGGGCATTTGTCCACATTTGCATAAACTGAATTGGGCAGGCTAACTGAACTCACAATTTTTCATTTCTGTCAAATGTATTCAGTTTGGCTCATATAAAGAAATTTGCTGCTTCATGGTCATCCAACCAAGCTGGACTGGTAGAGCGCATCTGTACTCAGCACTCAGAAACACTCAGAGGATTGAGGCAGGAGGGTTGTAAGTTTGAGGCTAGCCTGGGCTACCTAACAAGTTGGAGCTTAGTCTAGAACAGTGTTACTCTGTCTCAAAAGACCAAAACTGAAACCAAGACTAAGACCAAAACGAAAACTAAATCAAATCTGCTGTTGGGGTCAACAGAGAACTTTACATGAACATGCCAGCATCATCAGGTTCTTTTGCTTATATACACTGGAAATAATTCTCCTTGGGAAGTTTTCTCATGTGACTTGTTTTGTATACAGTATAACATAAAAAAGAAAACAACTAAAATTGTTAGATGAAAATTTGACTGTGACTGCATATGCTTATATTCCAATTCAAAATTTGATGTCTGAGAAACGAAAGTTTGAGAAGATGCAAAGCAAGTCAAGTATAGAATTCCTAAATAGCACACAATTGTTTTAATCTTACTGTATGGATCCTGTCAAGGAAACAGAGGAGGTACACCACTAAAATGTACTATAGGTTGGGTGACCATTTGTTATGGATTATATCTAGATGTGTCCCCAGAGCTTCGTGCTCTCAGAGGCGGGGCTTTTGGGAGATGACTGGACTGTGGCTATCAGATCCTGGATCATGGGTGTGTGGTTAGTACACTGATGGATTTATAGGTGGGTATAATGTTGAAACCAGGTGGAAAAAGATGGGTCACTGTGGGCATGGCATGGAAAGCTGCATCTATCTCCCTCCTCTCTCGATGGCCCCATTTCTTGCTGCTATGTCATGAACTCTTTCTCCTCTGCCATGACTCTCTGTGATGCTGCCCTGCCTTGAAGCCAGCTGATGGTGGACTAAAACTTCTACAAACCGTAAGCCAAAATCCATGTCTACTCCTTTAACTTGTGGGTGTCCAATATATTGTTGAAATAATGAGAAAGTAACTAAACATTTACACTAATGAACAAATCAAGACATTCTTAAAAGCAGAAAGAGGCAGGTGTCAATAGACACAAACCTGGATTATTCTATATCCATATCTTGTGCTTTGGATTTGTGAATAGCTCAATTCTGACTAAAAGGCACCGAACAAAAACAAAAGGTTTTTTCAATCTGTGGTTTGGCATTTTCAACTATTATTGTCTTTTTGATAGTACGGCTTTATAATTTCACTCAGCATAATATCTGGTTCATCACAGACAAGGGTCAATGAGAAAATAAAGATTAATTTGATCCCAAACAATTTGCATTTCAGGAAGAAGTTCCCACTTCTGCCACTGTGGTTTGGTGCACTGACTGAGGTAAGAAAAGCCTACTTTCTGACTTTCTAACTGTTACCCCAATGCTTGTGTACTTTCAATGTGACTTGCTTTATTATATTCCCCCAAAAATCTTAGCTGACAAATGAATTTGTATTTTTAAAAGATATCAGTTTATTACATCTATTGCATTTTGAATGGTATTTTAAATTGAGGTAAATAATGTAAAAAGAAAATAGCAAAGACTTGCAACGAATCTTTTAAATGTAATGCAATCAGGTAGATATTTTTGCAATGTTTGGTGACATTAATGTGGTGATATTGAATAACTGCTGACAATTAGTCAGAAGATGGAGCAGAGGTCTTACAAGAAAATTACTCCCAGGTGACAAAATATTGAAAATTCAATTATACTCTGTTTATTACAGGCTTACATTAGCAACTATATTCCTAATAAAGACCTTGATAATAAACAAATTAATGGGAACACAGGGGAGTACTTTTAGAAATATTTTTTCTCCACATAGTATTCTACAATATTGATTTCTAAAGTGCTCCAAACGACAGTGTAAACCTTGCTAAGGAAATTCTTAACATAAATTATATGTATAAAAACATATGACACAGTAAAGTACTTGAGATTATAAAAATAATTTTAATATATAATGACAATGTGCAATAAATTTAATGTTTAAAATTTCAAGTTATGCAAGTGTATAAATCATTTAGGAAAGAAAATCTAGTGAATGCAAATGAGAAGAAACCATAATAAGGGATGCACAAATGGCCTGAATTCTAATTAAAGCAGTATGTCATGGAAGTCAGTGTATTCATTCCTCCTTTTACAAATGTGATTTAAAAATACATCCACAATACAAAACTCTTCATAAAATATTTTTACAAAAGTGCAGAGTATACAAATAACAATTTTTCACAAACAAAATACAAATGTTTAACTCTATCAGGCTAAGCTTTCCCATCAATTCCTTTTATAAATTTCTGACATTATGCCTAGTTCAATGGTTACTTCACTCATGCATTTGGTTACTAAATACTTTTTTTAGTGGAGCTGGGGATTGAAGCCAGGGCTTTGTGCATGTTAGGCATGCACTCTTACCACTGAAGAACACCCTCAACCCCTTAGCTGTTGAGAAAAATTAACTGGACATCTACTTTGTGTGTAGTTCTTTTGCAACATGATATGTGGTCTAGAAGGCAGATCTAGAAGCCTGCTTTCTCTTACAGAAAATAAGACAAATATATAGATAACTTCAAAATAATTCAGTAAATGCTAACTGCTATACAAACAGTTAGGGGAATGAATATTATGGGAATTTAGAAACAGACTGGCTCAGTTTCCTCGTGGGTTATAAAGACAACTAAACTGGCATTTAAGTTGAACCTTGAAAGATTCAAAGGATTTTGATCAGTAGAGGGGAGCTGGGAAGATACTGCTGGTTGTCACCATGGAATGATCAAAGGCAAGAAAGCACATGGTTTACTTACAGGATGGCAAATAATAGAGAAGAAGCCATTTTAGCACATCCATAAGGATTCTCAAGTAAGAAGAGGAATATAAGATTACTTGGTGTTTAAATCTCAAAGTAAGAAGAAGAATATGATTATTTGGTGTTTAAATTCTCTAAGGAAAGATTGGCTTAGAGAATTCAAGTTATCCTAAAACACTGATTCAATCACCTCTGTCCTGTCTTTGTGGGTGAACTAGGCATTGAAGCCAGCTCAAGATAACTGGAAGAAAGAAATAAAAACTATAAAGAGATATAGATAGACAGACAGTAAAAAAGATACAGATATATATATATATATGAATTATATATATCTATATGACAAAAAATTTCAAAATAAATAGCTTGAATTTGATATAAGTATATTCAGTAGATTTCAAGTAGGGAAGTAAGGCAAAGTAATATGCTTGAAAGTTTGAAGTGATTTGAAAATGGTAAGTGGCAAGAAAAAAATAGAAAATTGAGCTTGCTTTGGGAAACCATTTTGATTACTACGATGAAAAATATATAATGCAAGTCATCACATGATTTTGTAATGTTTTAAAATTTATAGCAGTTTATGTTTGAAAAAGTTCTTCTAAAAATTTCCAATATGAAAGAGAGAGAATATATTTCATATACAACTCTTACTTGCAGCTTTAGATAGCAATGTGATTTTAAGTGGAAAAAAATAAAAATATGTGGAAGTGTCAAGCAGACAACAAAAAAGCACAGAATCTAATATTACATTAATTAAGGTTTTGACTGCAAAACAGAACAAAAAAAACTGTGGCAGCTCCATTAGTAACAAAACACTTTGTCAAACAAATAAACAAACAATTAAACTTCAGAGGAAAAAAAGGATATCTGAATGATATATTACCTGAATAATGATAAATTAACACAGAAATATTGAAAGACAAATATATATGAGTAAGTCCGAAGTGCACAAGGGACTCAGGATCCTACTGCAGTTATTTCTAAGATATTCTATACCACAAACTTTTGCAAGTTTTGTTTCTCAGTCTTGTAGCCCTTGAAAAGTCAAGGACAATACATGACTACATTTGTTGAATGAATAAAGAAAACTGAAGTGAGGAAACCTTGGATAGCAATGTCTACACAAAAGGGACAGGAGACCTGAAATAAAGTTCAAAAGTGTCATATAGCTAAAAAGTGAGGATCAAAGAGAGAAGTTTAAGGAAATCATGATTCCAAGAGCTCTCAAAATGATTCCAGCAAACAGATAAAAAGCTGTGCCTTGCAAATCACGGTTCAGAGGCTTCCAGAAAGAAGACTGATAAACTTCTCCAGGAAGATAGGTCAAGTGGAGCTTGCAGGGGGCATGCTTGTCAGGTCCTCTCTGTGAACCAGTAGGAACTTTTTTGTCTTATTTTGGAAGTACAAGAAGATCTCTTCTCAACAAAGCAACAGAAACTACTGGAATTGAGAGATGGTACAAACCTTTATAGGGAATTCCAAGAGGTAACATGTATATAACATTGTCCAGACACTCAAAATGGAAAGAGATAAACTAATTTAATGTGCAATGAAGCAAGTAATTACAGGATTTGGTCCAATTAATATTTCCCCCAAATAGTTTTTTTTTTCCTTCAGCATGGAGCAGGTTACCATGATTTTCTGTGTAAACACAAATTTCAAGGGCTATATAATTATTTTTATCTCTTCAGCTATGTTAAGATGCTTTACAAATGCTTATTCTTTTATAGGGTTTACTACTAAAAATGCCTAGCTGTTCATTAATCAATTATCATCAAACATCTTCTACAAACAAAATAATTTTGAAGGAGTCTCTTTTCAGGTAAACCATAGAAGAAACAAAATATCTTTAAAGCTTAATAAATACAATTAGAAGGTACTAGTAATTAAACAGTTCTGCTGAGTCTTTTTTAAAAAAATCTGTAAGGAGGTCGATATCATACTTAATATAGGAAAGATGCAAAATATGGTTAAAGCAAATAAGACTACTGCTTTTATGTTTTTCATAACATAATGAACCTGTACATATATTGCTGTAATTTATAATCCCATAGTGACAAGAAAATGTCACCAATTACTGGCTACAATGAAAGAACACAATTTATTCCTAATGATTTATACCTATTAGGGAGAAAAAGTAAGCTACAAAAAGACAGCTAGCATTCTATTCCCCGATAGCAGCCTTTTAACTGGAAGCATATTTGCAAAGGATAACTATTTTTGTTAATGAAGGCTTGTACAATTTACCTATGTTTCACTTAAGTCACAAACTAAAGTAAGATTTTTCTAAGTATATATTTTAAACATATATAAACTAAAATATAATGTTCATGAAGCAGCCTTCATCAAATTCCATATTTTATTATTGTTTAAACCTAGGTCTCTCTAAAGTTTCATTGAATTTTAGGGGCATAAGAAATAAGATTTGAAAAGCTACTAAATCAGCCCCTCAAATAGATATTTAGTGCTCAGCATATTAAAAACTGCAAGTTGAAAGAAACATGCATCTGAATACCCCAGTTAGAAAGAAATTTAGAATGATGACATAAAGGGAAAGGAGGTCTAATAATAGTGGAATAGAAAACTCAACCTCAAAATGTAATTGTATTAGATCAATAAGATCAGACAACATATAGAGATAGAAGAAAATCTTGATCTATTAATCTACATGATCTTGGAAATAAGAACTTAATGGAAAATTCTTAAAAATTCCAAAGTTGAAATTACAAAGAATTTCATGGAAAAGCAGGGTAAAAGAATAAAATAATATCATAATTTTAATGATTATAGTACTTTAACTACAAAGCTTAGGTCATCTGAATAAAGGGGTTATAAAAGGAGGCTGAACCATGAAAAACATAGCTTGAGGTTAGATGTCATGTTTTGGAGCATAGTGTTTACACATAATATAGATACTAAAAATAAAGTTGAACAGTAATGTGATGTTGTTATCATTAAAAAAGCAAGAGAGATGCTGGGTACAATGTATTGAAAGCGTAAAACAAAAGCATGTGTGTATGTATGAAAGATTAAGGAGAAAATTTTGAGGTGCTCAGAAACTAAGGAGACATAATGAGTTAGGGAAAGTTCAGTTTACAATGAAAATAATTAAGGCTAGGGAGTAGGATCAATTTATCAAGGAATGAATGTTAAGCCTAATTAGTTTTGAGAAAAGAAGAATAACAACCTTAGTTTTCAAGTGCAAGAAGGATCATGACAAGCTAAGGACCACAATTTCTCCACTTCACCCTAAGAATTTAGGATAAAATGCAGGGATAAAATTCTAATTAAACATAGATACAGGTTAATTCTGAAAAGTCATATCTAATTCCATTGTGTCTCTTTATAGACTTTCTTACAAAGAAGAGGACTAATGTCTCACAAAGTCCATGCTAGACTTATGATTATAATAGTCAATTATCTGGCAGGTCCTTTAGCAATGTAAAGCAGAATTGATTTTGCCGACATCATTTCCCCCAGAAACAGGCTGATAATTGTATTAATGTTCTTTCAATAAAATAATAAACTAAAACACACTGAGTTTTGGAGGGCCTGTAGTATCTCAAGAAAGAGACAATAACATATGAGGAAATCTAGGATAGTAATGATTTACATGTGGGAATCAAGTATGACCATAGTAAAACAAAACTATGTTGCATATCTACTCTTTCTCTTTGAACAGGGTAGAAAATAAGAAGAAAAAAATGTGGGCTGTGTTTTGTTTATTAAATTTGACTTAATTATATGTTTTTAAAGGATTGATAGAAATATTTAGGTAATATTAGTACTTCTATACTTACCTATTAAATATAGCACTTGTTTGCTAGGTATCACAAGGCCTTCATCAAAACATTTCTTTCTCTATAGCACATCTATGGAAGTTTTCTAAGCATATGTGATAAACTACTATCAAGATCTTCATCTTTATTTAGATAAAAGTCTCACCACTGAAACAAATTTATTTTAGGAATCCGAAATGATTTAATAATATAGATAAAATGTTAGAACAAATAAAAGATAAAATCTTGTAGTAACAGTGTCTGTTAAATTATGTTCAGGGGTCATAGTTTCATTCTTCCTAGATATAATACTTATTAACACACACACAGAAACAAAGGAAGCTTAGATTATGTTTCATCGATGTGAAAAATGAATGTAATTTTTCTTACTACTTTTAGATGGTTTAAGAGATTTTTATGCTTCACATCCTCACTTTGCTGGACCTATCTTGGTCCAACATGACTTCCTCTCTTGAGGGAAATCCTCAGGAGAAACTTTTGCAAAATAAGATTTGTAGTGTTCACCAAAATTAGTGTATTTCAAAATGATTCAACAAGAAGGTACAGTTTGAAGAAACTCAGATGCAAAGGTAGTGAGTAAAACAATGAATTAATTGTAAAGCTAGAACAAGAAATCTAACCTCTCTTCTAATCATATTGATCTTACCACTGTGCCTATGAAATTCTTTTCTTAATATAGAAGGATTACATCTTAAACTAAGAAATGTGAAACAAATTCAACAGCACAGACACGCATGGTGGCATGCAGGACACATTTACAACGCTCTTTCTTTCTCAGTCAAAAGTAAATTATCTGAGAGCATCTACAGCCTATTACTTCTGATTTTGGCGGGGAGGGAATTGGAGATCAAAAACATGACCTGGCTGCTTACAAGGCAAGTGCTTGAGCCTGTGAGCTAAATCCCAGGTTCCCTATTACTTTGGATACCAATAGATTCCAAGTAAGAACAAAATTGTAGGAAGATTTTGAATTAGACTGTGATTTTAATTTGTGGCTTTGTCATTTAGTATTTGTGAGATCTTAGCAAGGTATCTATATTTGCTAAGTCTTAGTTTTCTTTCCTCTATAAAATATGGATAATACAAACCTCAGAGGGTAGTTGTAAAGACTAAATACAGTAAGTGCTCAATAAATG
Source organism: Dolichotis patagonum (assembly GCA_004027295.1). Lineage (NCBI taxonomy): Eukaryota > Metazoa > Chordata > Mammalia > Rodentia > Caviidae > Dolichotis > Dolichotis patagonum. The sequence goes on from PVJX010001657.1 coordinate 138,026, forward strand.
CTGCATATCTATCTGCCTATATCTCTGTCAAATTCTATTCTGACATTTAGATTCTCCTACAATGATTTTTTAAGAACAATAAAAACAATATTTATATACAAAATTCTTAACCACTGTTGGAAATATTATCACAAAATGCTTCTCTACATTTAAGACTCTGTCTATGGGAAGTCAAGGATTTTAGAGAAAACACAAATTTTTCTATAAGGGTACTATGTCAAAACTGATTATCAAAACTAGTATTGACTATATTAAGAGAATTTTGTGGGTAAAATTTTACAATGAAAATAGGACAAGAAATGGATCTTATTGGAAGGGTCAGTCTATGATCCCACTCCTTTCTGATTTTTTTTTTCCAGGAAAAGAAACACTGCCTGCCAGGTCTCAACCATCAAAGAGCTACACATTCAGTGCAAACTACTTAAAATATGGGGACGTCACCAGGACTCATGAGCAATGTTCTCATCCCTTAAATTATACATTTTCATTTCCAAATGGATCCCCTTGCACCAATTTTTATTCCTTTAGAGATTACTTTGGGGCAGTAGGTGAAATATGCAAACACTGTAAGGAGATACTGTAGTGTATGTTACCCTTCTGACTATGTGCACTCATCCCTTGATATTTTGAGATAAAATTAACATGAGATGATTTAAAATGCAGCCATTGACATTAAGAGCTAGTGGGATTGCAGCTCTCTCTTTTTTTTTTTTTTCCTTTTTCTTCCTTTTGTGAGGATTGGTGATTGATCCTAGGGGCACTGTACCATTGAGCTTTACCCTCAGCACTTTCTTATTCTAAGACAAGATCTTGCCCAACTAGCTTTAAACTTGCAATTCTCCTGTCTTAGTCTCTCCACTCACTGGGATATAGTCACACAAAGCCACTCACAGCACAGTCCTTTGTCTTCACATGATCAGAAGACACTTGGTTCAGTGTTAGGTCATTTGCAGTGCCTTCAACAAGTCTCAGGCACCACTTAACCACCTTGAAATCTCAAACAGGACTGAGAAACAGGTGGAAGGAGAATATGATTTTCTCTTAATAATCTTGTACAGGAAGTCAGTTTTATGGTGTGATTGTTTTAAGATTTATCAGAGGTAACAGAAGTGTATGGAAGCAAAATATTCTCTGATTCTGCTCTTCAATCTCTAAGGTCTTACCTAGCAGTAAATTATTGCATTTTGGAGTACTGTGGAATATGGGACTTAATGGGGAATTGTGGTGTAGTATTCTTGGTTACTGAGTGATTACTTAGTGTCCTGTTCTGAGAGATGACTCAGGAAAGATGGAGAAATAGCTTTTCTTTTAAAATCTGAACTAGATTTTCTCTTGTTTATTGTCCATCTTATTCTCTAATTATATCCCTATTTATTTTTGGCTTTTGATAAAATCTTCACATTTGGTTTATTGTTTCACTAGCTGCAATGTGCACTCTCCTATGGCATTATGTAATCATGTGGCACTATTTTAACTGTTTTTCTGTGGTATCGCCTTTTCTCCAACAGTTATGGTTTAGATCTGGGATGTTCCTTCAAAGCCTCATATGTTCACAGGTGGGCTTTTGGCAGGTGGCTTGACCATAGAATGCTGCCTTCATCATCAAATTCATTCATAGTGAGCTCAGCAGTTAGGTGTGCTGTTGGGAGATAGGGACTGGATAAAAGAGAAGGTTCTCTGGGAACATGAGTCGGAAAGCAGATATCCCTCCCTTGCTCTTCCCTTCACTTTTTGCTTCCTGTCTATCATGACATGAGCAACTTTCCTCTGCCATGCAATTTCTGCCTTGGATCCAGGCGACCATAGACTGTAGCAGTGAGCCTAAGTAAACCTCTCCTCCTGTAAGCTCCAGGTACGGTATTTCATCCCAGTGACAAGAAACGTGACCAAAATACTTAGTATAGCACCATTTTTCCAGGTTCTGCAGTCAAATATTCAGGGTCATCTTTGGCTGATTATTGCACTTCTTTTACATTATCCTGTTCAGTATAACTTGCTGTTTCCTCTGTATTTGCTGTATATCCTTTCTGGTTCATACCAGACCTTGGCTCCTTAATTCAATGATCTCCATGATATATATAGTCTATTCATCATTTATTATGTCACAGATAGGATCCATCGACACAGAGACAGTCTTAGGCCTTTCAGCATTACATATATAATTCTTCATTTCTTCTCTTTCTTTCTTTCTTTCTTTCTTTCTTTCTTTCTTTCTCTTTCTTTGTGCTGGGGATCAAACTCACGACCTTGGGCTTGCCAGATGGGCACTTATGCTGCTGAGCTAAATCCCCAGCCCTACAATTCTTCATTTAATTGTCAACTTTGACTTCCATTGCTTCCTAATAGGATTCTTTCAGATCTGGTGGCCCCTTGTAAAGCTACAATTGCTTCCTCTTATTGTTTCCAAGCATTTCCTCAAGCTTCTCCAACTGTAAGCATGTGGTATTCTTCTGCCACGCTGACACATTTTATCACCTCCCAAAATCTTGCTCAAACTCTATAAATTCTCTAAAATCTTTCCTCCTCTGACTTCTTTATTGCTTTTCTCAGTAAGTAGGCTAGCAACGTATTTCATCTAATTAGTCTTCTAATTGTTTTCCCTTTGTAAGGCCCTCTATCTCTAAGCCTGACAGCAAGGATATATTTTAATCCTGAAAAATATCTCAATATATTTAACATAAGCATACTCACAAAATATATGCTTAATACAGTCTGACTTTTTTTAAGGATTATTACCTTATCTTTTAATGAAAAATAGACTTCAATAACTGACATTATACATTACTGACATACATTATATATTACTTCCATAAACCTAATATAATGTCTTTCTACTGTTACATTTTTTTTACAGTGCTTAAAGCTTACATATTATATGGCTATTGGTTAATTGTGTAATCCTGAAAATGTTTACATTTATTTGGTATTTTAAATCTATCACAAACTACCAAACCTGTAATTAGTTTCTAAAAAATCTTTTTTACACAAGATATTTTACAACTTTTTTTCTACCTCTTTGCAAAGATTTAACAGCACAAATTTTTATTTATGTTTTATTGTTGACATTTACTTATATTACTATATTTTAGACATTATGAAGCATTCCATAATTAGATTAAATGGCATTGAACAGAGTAGGCTGTATATCCACTATATTAAAAACTAGAAAAAAACTGAGATGTGTTTAAAATTTAAAAAAAAAACATAAAAAGGAGCAAATATGAGTTTTTAGAGATGAAAATATTTGTAAGTATAAGGAAGCCACTAGTAAATAATATTGAATTCAGTATATTTGAAAGTTTTTAGTCTTATGTCAAAATTTAAACTATATCAAACTGAGAAAAAGATTTACAAATATTAGATCTAAACACAGAGACATGCCAGACTTTGTAGTATAAGCCTGTAATCCAAGTATTCAGGAGGCTAAGGCAGGAGGATTCCTGTGAATTTGAAGCCAGCCTATGTTACATACTGAGTTCAAAGCTAGCCTGAATTGCATAGTGAGAGCTTGTCTCAAAAAAAAAAAAAGAAATTTTACAGTGATAAAGGGTTGATAAGATCTTATATAAAAAACACCTTCAATTTAACAAGAAAAATATAAATAGATAATATATAATTATTTCTAACAAATTATGGATTCATGGAAAGAAATCAACCAATCTTTCATTGTTACTGTTTTTTATTTATTTAATAAGAATACGGAAATGTGAAAATGGATGCCTACTCTGAGCTGGATTGGATAAAGGTTTTCTTGGTAACCACAATCTCTAGTAATTAGTATGAAATTGTTGCATCAAGGCATAATTCTGTTAGATTTGAGGACCATGAATATATGCTATACCAACCTTTTTTATACTTGGATTTTCATCAGTGTTTGCCATTATTGTGGAACTTACCTGTATTTATTAGCAGAAGGCCCACACTAATGACATTTTTTACATAAATAGCTCACCTATAACCCAATCTGTCTCACCTATAACCAAATCTGTCCACATGAATACAAGGAGGAAATTTAATGCCCTTGAATTCCATTGTTATCTTGCCTCTAATTTCCTTTTTACTGTTAGTTGTCTTTTATCCATGTTATGGGTTGTACCTACATATTCCCTCAAAGCCTCACCTGGTCATCAGTGAGGCTTTCAGACGTGGTTGGACCAATCGTGTGTGATGCTGGGGTTAAGTACGATACTGGGATCAGGGATGTGTGATTAGTAAATTAGCTCACTGAATGGTCTGGCAGAGACCTGGGTGTGGATTATGGGAAGGCTCACTCTAGGTGTGAGTTGTACCCACCCTAAGGACAGGAAAAGGGCCACTTTGCCCTTTGCTGCTTGCTACTTCACTGCCTTCTGCCTACCATGAACCTTTTTCCTCTGTGATGGAACTCTGCCATCCCACCCTGCCTCGGAGCGAACCAACGACAGACTGAAATATCTACAAACTGTGAGACAAATAAGTCTTTCTGTCTTTAACTTTAGGTGTCAGTTATTTCATCTCAGCAACGAGAAAAGCAACCAAGTCAGTCTGGAAGACCCATTTTTTCATGTATCCTGACAGAAAAACAGAGGCACAAATTGGCAGTTCACAAAAGAAGAAATACAAATGGTACACATAAACATGAAGATCTATCTAGTTCTTTAATCAAATGAATATGAACCCCAACAATAATGAGATACTACGTTTTTATCTATCAAATTTCCAAAAGTATAAATCAGGAAAACATTTGTGAATTCCCTGTGAGATAAGGCACTTTTTAGTACTGTTGATGGGAGGATAAATTAAGACCAGCTATTTTATAGAATAGTTTGACAGTATGGTCAAAAGCTGTAAATTACACATATACTATGGCTCTGAAATTCCAATTCTAAGATTTTATCCTATAGTAATAACAGAATTAACAGCAAAGATTTAGTCACTAGGATAGTTATTACAAAATATTTTTTCTAATTTGTTAATTTACTAGAACATTATGTACATGATGTTTCAAAATATCTATACATTCTGGAATGAATAAATCAAGTTAATAAATATATATACATTGCCTCAAATACCTATCATTTTTTGGTGAGAACACTTAAAACCTCTTTTAGCAATTTTCAGCAATACAATATACTGTTACTAACTATAGCTTCCATATTGCACAAAGATCTATTGAACTTACTCATCTTAAGTAAAATTTTGTAACCTTTGAGCAACACTTTTTCAACTTCTCTCTCAACAAAATTTATAATAATGAAACTCCAAACACCCTAGTTGGCAATAAGTAGTAGGTATACTGAACAAAATGTTAAAATACACCACAGAAAACATATTGTTGCATAAATAATAACAGAGAAACTTAGGTGAGAAGAGGAATTGCAATTTTTTTTTTTTTTTTTTTTTTTTTGGTACCAGGGATCGAACTCACGACCTTGCACTTGCCAGGCAGACGCTTAGGCCACTGAGCTAAATCCCCAGCCCAGGAATTGCAAATTTAAAAAAAATTATACACACAGAGATAACAGACAAAAGTATAAGTACCAAAATAGAAACTAATTAATATTATTCAGCTTCTCTGTATTGTCTAATGAACATGCAATGCTAAGTAATTAATACAGAATAAAGGCATGAATTTAAAAATTCATAATGCTTTATTCTTAAATCATTTGCTCTAAAGTTCCACTTTCACCATTAAAACAGCACATTACAAACAATCATTAAATGCTTTAAAAACACTAGTGGTTACCTGAGACCTTAAAGTCTAAATGGGCTCATTTAAACTGTTTGGTTCACCTGTAAGCAAGGTTTTGTACCCTGCCATCTATACAATGGTTCTCCAGTCACAGTAAATGAGACACAGTCCATTAGAAAGAAATGACTCTGCAGCCAGTGACATTTCACTCAAGCACTTTCTCATCCCCCAGGAATCTCCATCTGCTATATGTCAAAATTCAAAGATCTCTCTTCGTGAACTTTAACACTCCTTATAAACCAGATGGCAGGGCAAGTCTACTTCATCCTGATTACTTTAGTACTAACCAATTTAGTACAAATCACTGTTTTACAAAGCCATCATCTTCCAAATTCAAATAATAACCATCACTCTGGATTTTTAAGATATATTTTTATTTCTCTTGGATTATCATTTGTAACCAGACTTTTTTTCTGTCTCTCTTCGTGTGTTTAAACAAATTAACTTTTAATATTTTCCCAGGAGAGTTTATTTAAAGATAAAATCTGATTGTAAAATTTTATGTTTATAAACATGCATTTTATTTTTTAGCAAAACAAAATGTCATTTAAAACAGCCAATGCAAAATGATGTAACAGCAACTAAAATGAAAATACTTCTTAATTGAATCTTTAGGGCAAATATTATACACATACATCCATGTATACACACGCATATATGTATGCATAAACATATATGTTATACTATATATATATATATATATATATATATATATTTTCTCACTCACTTTCTCCCTGCTTTCTTCCTCTCTTCTTTCTTCCCTTTCTTGCCTGTCTTTGTCTCTTTCTCTCTCTCAATACACATGTCAAGGACCAAAAAAAAGGATATAAAAAATTACCTAAACCTTCAAAAGTATTACTGAGAGCAGGTTCCAAAGCCATAACTGTTTTCCATCAGAGTTTGGATGAGTAAGTTTAGTCCTACAATTGTGAACAACTTTTTTAATTTATTGTAGCTCTGGAGATAGAACCCAGTGCTTCACATATGCTAGCCAAGTGTTCTGCTACTAGCTACATCCCCAGCCCCTTTTCCTCCTTTTTAAAACTTTTTGTATGTTTGAGTCAGTATCTCATTAAATCACCTAGGGCTGGACTTGAAATTGAGACTCTCCTGCCTCAGCTCCCAGATAGCTACAATTACTATAGTATGCCACTCTACTTAACTAGAACTGTTTGTTTGTTTTACAGTACTATGTATTGAACTCAGGATCTTTTGAGGAAGCTAAATTCCCAGTGGGTTGTTTATTTTTTTTTCATTCGTTTTGGAGAGGAGGTTTCTTTAAGTTGTTAAGTTGAATTTGAACTTGTGACCCTCTTGCCTTACCCTCCCAGAGTACAGGGATTTCAAGCATGTACTGCACCACCCATCTCAGAATCATTTTAAATAAAATATCTATTTTGGCTAAAAATGTACTTTTCCCATAAATCTTGTTATGACATAGTCACAATCTGTCATGGTTTATGTCAGTGGCCCCCAGGCCTCATGCCTTTACATTAAGCATTTGTGATTGGTTCATTGTCTAGTGCTTGGATTGGGGGTGTGAGTACTACACCCTCCTAGGGGGTGGAGCCAGGATGTGATGTAATGGCAGGAAGAAGGCTGTCTCTCTCTCTTGCCGGTTTCCGCTTTGCTGTTTGCAGCTGCCATGAACTGTGGCCCTGCCATGCCACCCTGCCTTGGAGCCAACTGAGTAACGACTGAAACCTCCAAAAACTGTAAGAAATAAACCTTTCCTTTCCCAACTTTGAGCATCAGGTATTTTGTCTCAGCAATGAATAAAAAGTAACTAAGACACAATCCTTCAAATATCATCCATTCTTACTATACTAGCCAGACATTCATTATGAATTCCATCAACATTAGGAAAAAATGCATCTCTTTTTGTATAATGATATGCATAAAATTATAAACTAAAAAGTATCATAAATGATGAAAAGCTTGAAGAAGCTTGAGACATTACACAACATTATATCCAAAGATCCCTCCACTCCCGATTTCTTGGAGACCACTCTTTATTTCTCTTAATTTTCTCTATCTGTAGCTCTTCCTAATTGTATGTCTCCTTGTTTTTCTTCATGAAAGTGCTGAAATGTCCTCAAGATAAAAATATCCCTCCCCTGAGTTCCTCTAACGTTGCTAGCCCAGCTCTTTCCTTCCTTGTTTAGTTGAGCTCTGGAAAAAATAATCTCCCTGGTACCCAAGTTAGGTTTTTCTGTAACCCTCAATTCTCTGCAACTTGACTGCCATATCCACTAGATAAAAGTTAGTAGCATCCTGTGCAATCCAAAGATAACATGTAGACTTTGGAAGGTTTTGATTTGCTGACCGCACTGTGTTTCCCTTACCTTCTGTGAATTAATGTTTTGCTTGTTTTTCGGTACCATGGAAGGGCTCTTTTCCTATCTGGTGAGTTCGGGATTCTGTCTTCAGTTCTCTCCTTTTCTCATTGTATAAATTTCATATATTGCTTGTAATTTCCCATATACTACATACAGATAATTTTAATACAATTACCTGATAATTTACAGAGCTTCAGTGCCTTATGGGCACCTCAAACACTACCTGACCTTGTCTGAATGACTAACCTGACCACAAACTATAAACCTTAACTCCCCATTTGGATTATACCATCAACCGCTCAGCCTCCCAGATTAGATAAAACAGTCATTTTTAAGTCTCTCCCTTCTCCCTGACCCCCTGCAATGAACTAATCATCAAATGATTCTCTGTTTGAATGGGTCTTCCTGTTCTCCATGGTCCTTGAGCCAAATTTTTCTATTTTCCACTCTGATAATTAGAATACTACCTAATTGGCCAAATTGATTACAACTTTGACCTCCATATTAGTATATTTTCTCTTTAACAAAATATCCAAAGATGAGTGCTTTATTAAAAAAAAAAAAGAAGAAGAACTCCTAGTTTTAGAGACTGAAATTTAAGATAGGGTGATCCCATCTGCTCAGCCTGTTGTCAGAGTCCTTTTGACTATGATGTAGCAAGGGCAGAGAGGAGGAAAGGGAACTAGTCATGTGTAGAAAAGGGAAAAGCACAGAGTGAGCCTTCACCTGAGAGCAAGGTGCTGTCACGAGAGCTACTTCACCTGATCCCTTCCCAGGGTAAACCTCCCAATGGTCTATTCGCCTTCCACTAGGCCTTGCTCTCAGGGATTCTAGCAACACTCAGAACCACACTGGGGAACAAGCTTCCAGCACAGGACCCCTGCGGGGAGGCCACCTCTGAACCATGGCAACTTCTAGGTCTATTAACTCATTCAACGGCAACTTCATTTCAGGTCCAGGTACAGGGCAAGGTGAGCAGGATGGTGAACATAGATAGCTATTTCCCCAGAGAGAATACATTCTCTCTGGGGAAAGTAGCATCTACATTGCTTTCAAAGTACTGTAAAATGTGCACAAGACCGTACTATTACTCTGTTAAACTCCCACAGAGCCCCTTTATTACCTGCAGGAAAAAGTGAAAAATCCCGGAAAGACCTTTGGGTGTGTTCTGAGGCTTCTGTTGTAGCCTCAGCTCCCATGTGTTACAGGCACCAAACAACCTGTGACTTTAGGAACAGTCCTCAGGGATTCCACACGTTCTTCATTGCTCTGTTTATGCCTTGAATCTCTACATACCCTCTCAGCCTTAGTCCCAATGCCACTTCTTTCCTCCTTTATGAAACATTTCTAGTAGTAGCAATCGGCATTGTGCTAACACTGACTGTGTATATTCTGTTACCACAACACTTGCCACATTAAAATCGAATTATGTACATGTCTATTTACCTGTTTGCCCAACTAGTCTGTGAGTTTAGAGGTCAGGAACTACATCTTACTTGACTTTTTTCCCTAGTACTTTGTACAATAGTCAGCATTTATTATTCATTAAATAAAGATACAGCTGATATACGAGATAGGAAGTCAATTCACCCAGGCACATCCAAACTTTATTCAATTTTCAATTTCCGTGTGACTTAAAATAATATTTAAAGTCAAGGTAGTAGTCACTGGACATTCTCAATTGCTCCTTTTTCAAATTTATATGCATTTGTACCCATTTAATATGCATTCAAATAGCTTTTACATTTAGTTTATATACAGTCTAGCCATTCCAGAAAACTATCTCAAGTCAGTCATCTATATAAGAAAATTTCAATATAGTGAAATCATCCTTTAAACTACTTAATAAATAGTGTATAAGATTTTTTACATATAAAATTATATGTATATGTGATGTAAATAAACATAATTACTGTGGCTAGAGAATAATGTTCTTTAAATAACAAAAAAATCAGTGAGCTGCTCTTCAAACACTTGAATACACTCAGAACGACAAAAAAACTTCTATGGCTCTAACATTTATTTTTTCTATATCAGTGATAATTACATCAATAAACATGATTCAGCATTCACTGCCATGGAATTCATTAATTAAAACAATTTTACTGCTACCATTGTGATTTTTCAAGGATATCAAAAACACATTCAAAAATCAAAATAGCACACATCATCAGTTTTGATATGTGCCACAGTACACTTCACTTTGATTTCAACTTTGCAACTAAAAGAATGTTCTAAATTTAAACAGAATTGCCTTACATCCCATACACTTTGAACAAAGGTACTTAGAATACAAGACCAGTTTAGTAGAAATGATAATACCCATGTGACAAGTAGCAAATTGACAAGTTTTCTCAAATCTTACAATGGAAAAATACAAATGTATATAAATACTTAAGTAATATCAATGGTTGAAATATTTGTAAGTCTTTATAATTCTAATTTGGTAATAATATTTTTAAACTTTTTACTTAAATCATAACTTCTATGCTCATGAGTGACTTGTACATATCCAGCAAGTGAATATATTTCATCCATAAATGAAAAATGGAAGCTTTAACTCAAAGAATGACAAGTTGCATTTGAAACTATAAATGTATATATCAAGGCAATGTAATTATTTTTATATATTAGAAAAGATTTGGCTGCATTTTTCAAGGTAGCACTTTAATTCCGAGCTTGATTTAGTAACATATTACTTTTGCCATTTTTGACACTCTAGAACACCTAAGATATAAAACATGATTTACAACAGCAGACTGCGCCAGAATTGACCATGGCATGCCAGAGGAGGGCCTATAATGGAAAATATATTCAAGTTATAATTTAGTATGTTCAACAGGATCTCATAAAACTGGAATAACACTGAAATAGCATTTATTTCATACAAGCAAGGGAATTCCATCTTAATTCTCACAATCGGTTTCCAAAGGAAGCTGAAAAAAAAGGGTTTTTGAATAGAGTTGACTTAGGCTGTGAGCAAAGAACATCTCTTTTTCAAATTACCTTTAGGAAATGCAAAAATATGTGTTGTCTTCAGCTGTATCAGGAATAGGTGACATAAAATAATGCTCTCATGCTGGTAGCAGTTTCTCCTAATTTTTTAAGGGTTTAATTGGTAATGGAGGAGCTACAGATCCTTCGAGCTACTCTCCTTCACCTACAGCCGATCAAGAAGAGAAGAAACCGTACTATCTGCCCACACTTCCAGGGAACAGTTCCTGCCCGACAGGATGCTTTGACTTACAAAATAATTCACATTCTCCATCAAGAGATTGATGGTTTATTAAATTAATTTAAGGGAATACTTGTTTTCTTTGAAAGTACAACAACACAGTGCTTAGACTATTTCTCCACAGAGAAGATAACACTTTTAAAACACCTATTTCAAAGGATAAGTAAAATCGTAAAGTATTTTAGCTGCACCCTGCAATACTTTTTACATGAAAAAGATGGTACTTTAACATTTTACCCTTTTAGTCAGTCACATCAGCTCATAATATTTTAGTATCATGAACAATTACTGTGGTATTAGTGAGGTCCTACAACAGGTACACTGCTAAGACCCCAGGTGAGAAATAAAGTCTTGAAGAATGATTTATTTTATTGTGTGAACTGATGAGCATCAATTAAATTGCCTTTTAATTGACTGACTGTCTAAGTAACATGCCTTTGAGGAAAACACTACTTTTGAAATTTCCTTGGCCAGGAGGGGAAGAAACACTCTAAAGTCTTTGAAGTTTACAGCCATCAGACTAATTATCAGCACTATTCAATGCACATTCATTTAATTACTGTAAATGAAAAAGGATGTGGGGTTTGGGAGGAAAATAAGGGAGTCAATATATGATGACAAAAATTCCAGATGATGTAAATTATCCACACCATTGATGGAGGAGACCACTAGCTCACTCTCATTGTACCAAACCTAGAAACACTTGATGGATACCCAGAGAGGGAAAGACAGAGTAGAATGAAGATGGAAAGAAGGGAAAGGAAGAAAAGCATTTATTGTGAATCAAAATATATAGATACTTGATATTGTTTATTTAATTCAATCTTCATAACCACTTAAAGATACAATTTTCCACATTTATAAATTAATAAGAGCACACACTGACTTATAGCTATGTGCCAACCACTGCTGTAAATATACACCTGAACTCTAATCTTCATAGCAACCTTATTCTTGGAGGACTGCATAGTTTCACAGTTATCTCTATTTCACCCTCACAAAAACTATAGTACAGGATGGGTAAGTGACTTGCCCAAGGTCACACAGCTGTGGCACTGATACTAACAAGGTGGAGGGCTTCCCCATAACACAATTTCAGGGGCTTGGGATTTAGCTCGGTGGTGTAAGTGCCTGCCTGGCAAGTGAGAGGTCATGAGTTGGATCCCCAGTACCAAAAAAACAAAAAACAATTTCAGTTATTTCCCTCAGTGTGCACTCTGGAAGGCCTGAATCATGATGAGATGACCCAGCAGAACCAACTCCTCCTGGCTTCTGGAGTTAACAGTTCATCTGTTTGGTCAAAGGTTCTCTATTTCCAAGGGGCACTAAGAAGTGGAGAAGGACCAAGATGAGGGACCTCCAATAATAGCACACCACATCCCTGGTAATAGTGGTACAGCTGATGAAACAGCAGGCAGAGACAGAGAAGTTCGGGAACTCCTGCTCTGGGTGACTTAGAAGGAAAATGTCTTAAGGGGATGAATAAAAGGATCTAAACCCTGTCAGCCACGATTGGAAAGCCAGCACTTCTTGGTACAACACTCCTGTATGACAAATAATAATACAATGCTCAGTTGCTTTTGGGAAATTATACACATGCAAACATTTTTAAAGCTTAATGATAGATGTTTTGATAAAAGTAAAATTCCTTTGTTCCTGACATTTAGATAGGCATTTGGAATGGAGATCAGATTAGAAGCAAAGCCCTAAGCAGCAATTCAGTCAGGGGTCTTTTATAATAACACATCAGAGACAGGAAAGTTACCTAAAATAATATAAAGCATACTGGTAATTTTTTCCTTTGGTTTGGGCATCCCATCACATTTATTTTTTAATCTTTCAACAGCTTGCCACATTCACTGTTAATAGGTGGTCAAAAATCACTGTCCTTTCTGTATTTTTCCTGGTACACGGCAGTTGACTTACAACGATGACAAAGACAGCAATCAATGTTTGTCAAGAAAGGATTTCTATATCTTTAATTTCAGACAAGATTAACATTTGATATTCCATATAAAATTCAATATGCTCTCATTTCTTTCCTTCAAATTCTTTTTTTTTTTAACTTCAAATTTCCATGGTTGGTGAAAAGTTAGTTTTGCAAAACAATAAATTTAACACTTGTTTTGAATCTCTGCTACCAAGAAGGCACGTGACATGGTTTGAATGCTTTTCTACTTTTGTGGGATGCTCCCGCTATCAAAATTTCATTAGCTTCACAGCAGTTTTAGTACCTTCTGAACCTGAACTGTTGGCCTCTTTATCAATAAATAAGTACAATCTAATCTGTTTTAGTGACTAAACTCTTCTTTGAAGTTAAAACTAGAAGGTCAGGCACTCTGCTCTCATAATTTTACAAATGGTGAATAACATCTTTTCCTGGGGAAAACAGCCTCATTCATGGTTTCTTTCAAATGATAAAAACACTCAATGAAAACTCCCATTTTATATCAGATGAAAATAAATCAGTGTTTGATTCCTAAACTAGTTTCATTTTGGTGAGCTGTTATACCCATGTTCTTTCAACATTTGGTGAGCTAATAATAATTCCACTGATTCATCTTAAGGGACTACAGAAATGAATACAATTAGACAGTGAAAATGTAAGTAGAAGATCAGTAGCCTTTCAAAGTTAGAGCAATTTAAAATACCTAAAAAAGTAAAAATGAATTATTTAAGCAAGTTTATATTGAAATATTTGATTAGAAGGAGTAATAAAAATATGTATTAGTTTTGAGAATACTGTTTATAAAGATGTTAGAAGAAACTATATATGGTTTCAAATTTTAGTTTTTAATTCAGTTTAAGGGGGAAAAAACAGCTTTTATATTAGGAAAAAATATCCTCAATGCTCTTGTTTAGTTCCCCAACCAAAATTCTAACATTTGCTGAGTACCTCAGAGCACTGTGTCCCCAGTTCTTAATGAAATTAATTACTTTAATGAATTCTTGATCTTTCTAAGTAATCACTAGAATTTTAAAACAAATTAATCTGAAACATTCCTCCAAATGTTTGATTAGAAGGAAATATTAAATATATGAAATAGCCAGTATTCATTAAGATCACATATCTGTTTTTCTTTCCTCTTGTTTTCCTCCTTAAACTGACCTCCCTGGGAATTCTTAGACCATCAAAATGTTGTTTAAAAAATCATCACAATGGCCTTGAAGCAAGGCCAGCAGATTGCTATAGCTGCTGGTTTCAAACCGGAGCCTAAAGAGAATTCTTTCTGTGGTCTGATGGACATTTCAGAACTTTGGAAATGTAATGGTCAATTCATCAGAAAGAAATAGCAGGTGAGTATGGCAGACTTTAGGGGGCCTGCAGGGGAGAGACCCTGGCACCTTGGGACCTGCACCATGCGGTTGACTCGGGGTGCTGGGAGAACAAGGAGCTCCTTCCCTCTCTTGGGGGGTGGTTGAGAGTGTGGCAGACTTTTGGCGGCCTGAAGGAGAGAGACTCTGGCGCATGGGGACCTGCACCGTGTGGTTGACTGGGGTGACAGGAGAACAAGGAGCTCCTCCCCTCTCTGGGGGGCGGCTGTTATCCTGCTGGTGGGTGGGCTGGGCTGAGAATCAGACATCTCATGTCATCCTGTCCCATGCCCCCCCCC